>JAYMSU010000079.1:0-19065 GCA_036897765.1 Erodium chrysanthum | reverse complement strand
ACATTTGGACATAGTTAATCAATTTTCCCTTTTAAAATTCATAATATTGTTTTTTTGAATTATAAACTTACTTTTAGAAAAAAATTATATATTACGCATGACTGACATCATCATGACATCAATATCTTCAACCATAACTCAAATATGGAACTCGAGGTTGTCGCCAGGTGTCTTGTGAGGTCTTCAACTTCCGGCAACAAGCTCGTAGAATCTGCCGAGATTGTCCGTTCGACGAGTTAATCCACGGGATCGAGCGCCCCTTTTTCTAGAACCCGATCTGTCTCTGTTGCGGCGGCTGAGCCGGGATCGGATGAGATTGCGGCGTGAGTACGTGGGTCTGGGTGATGCAACTGCAGAGATCGGAACTTGAATCACCGTCGCGAACTCCTCCTCGACGAGCAGCAGCCATGGCAAAGTTGGAGCCCCTACTCGATCTGGAACTTGAATCGTCGTTGCGAACTCCTGCTTGGCCAACAACAACAATGGAAGCGTTGAAGCCGAGGATGGGAGGAGCAACAGGTCGTCGGAGCCGAGGACGGGAGAAGCAGCAAGTCACCGAAGTCCATTCGGGTCAGGTGAGGGATGGCTGGAAACCAGCGAAGGAGCATTGGGTCATCAGAATATGACATGGTTGAGTGTTGGGTGTTGAGGGACGTTTTTGACATTTTAGAAAAATAGGGTTAACATGTGCCACAGACATGACTGATTTTACCTCTTTTCTGTTAATTTTAACTAACGTTACCCCAAAAAAATAATTTTTTTGTTTGTAAAAGTGATATTGTATGAAGGGATTCAACAGAAACTAGCCGTGAACTATGGAAAACATCAAAAACTAACCGTGTCTAGGTTTTTTGGCATTTTTTTTCACCTCGAAATGTGTGTTTGACATCTTTTTTCAAAAAACAACGGTTATTTTTTGAATAAAATGGCAAAAAAAACATGTTAACACAGTTAGTTTTTGACACGCACGTTAATTTTTGATGTTTTCCGTTAGTTTTTGATGTTTCCCATAACTCACCGTTAGTTTCTGGAGTTTTCCCGAATAAGGACATGTAATTTCTCCTAAATTACCACATAGAGTGCTACTGAAAAACAATATTGATTAAAACTGCCCTGGAAATTGGGCTGCCCGTGAACAGAAGACCACTACGGCTGAAAACAGCTGAGAAGAATGATTGTGGAGAACGGACGGAACATTGATGCGAATTGAGAGCCAGAGCCTAAGGTAATGGTATAGACGATGCAAGGACTCCACCACCAACAGCAGCAACTCGCAGCTCTTCTCTCCGTCGCTCTCCCCAAAGACGATCCAGCTTCTTCGCCAGCTGACGACGACGAGACTGCTCGACTCGGCGCCCTTAACTCGCTCCACCGGGCGATTCTCTACCATCCCAACTCGGTCCTCGTCGCTCACTCCGCCTCTTTCCTCGCCCAGGGTTTTTCCCAACTTCTCGCTGACAAGTAACTGCTCACTCACTCTTTGCCCTTTGTAATCATACATAAACATGCGTTCAATTGTTAGGTTGAAAAATGGTGCCTTTCTCTGACCCAGAATTGAATTTGTGTTTGATTGCTTTTCCTGGGTTTCGATTTGTTTGACTAACTATATCAGTTCTACAGCATGAGAATGTTCGGAGTTGAACTCTAGAGATTTCTGTGCTAATGAGATTTGTTTGTGTTGTATTTGTTGCTTGAAATACTTTTTATAGCTCATATATTTTGGTTTTGTGTCCTGATAATATGTTTTTCAATACTATCATATGCAAAATTTCCCTTAGATTGGAACTAGGTGCCAGAGTTGGGGTGTTTCATTTGAAAATATTACACTTGGTTGCTCTTCTGCTCAAGTCCTATGTGGCTCAATATAGTGTTTTGTTTTCCTAATGGTGGATCAGGTCATACCCTGTTCGGCAGTCATCGGCTACAGCCTACGGGGCCTTATGCGCTGTAGTGTGTTCTATTCCTATAGCATCAAATGGAAGGCAAAACCAGATTTTACTTGGAGGTTTGGTCGACCGTTTCATTGGCTGGGCTTTACCATTGCTAAGCAATGTCAGTGCTGGAGATGGTACCACTGAATTGGCATTGAATGGCCTTCGCGAGTTTCTTAATGTTGGAGATGTTGGGGGGATCGAGAGATATGCTTTGCCAATTCTCAAGGCATGCCAAGAACTTCTTGAAGATGAGAGAACCTCCTTGGTTTTATTACGCAGGCTTCTGGGTGTTTTGACTTTGGTTTCATTGAAGTTTTTTAGATGTTTCCAACCTCATTTCCTTGACATTGTTGATCTGCTTCTTGGATGGGCACTAGTACCAGACCTTGCTGAACCTGATAGACATGTTATTATGGATAGTTTCTTGCAGTTTCAGAAACATTGGGTGGGTAATTTACAGTTCTCTTTGGGGTTATTGTCGAAGTTCTTGGGCGATATGGACGTGTTACTTCAGGATGCAAGTCCTGGAACTCCACAACAATTTCGAAGATTGCTTGCATTGCTTTCGTGTTTTTCAACAGTTCTGCAATCCACAGCTTCTGGGTTGCTGGAAATAAATCTACTTGAACAAATACTTGAACCCCTTTGCAAAGTAGTTCCACATTTGTTGGGATACTTATTGATGGTTGGAAAGAAATTTGGTTGGTCAAAATGGATTGGGGATTCATGGAAGTGTTTGACTCTCCTGGCAGAAATATTATGTGAAAGGTTTTCCACATTTTATCCACTTGCAGTTGATATTTTATTTCAAAGCTTAAAAATGGATGGTATGGTCCAACCACCAGGAGCTGGAAAGCTTACATCTTTTCAAGTTCACGGAGTTTTGAAAACTAATCTTCAGTTGTTGTCTCTTCAAAAGCTTGGCTTTCATCCATCATCTTTACAGAAAATACTTCGATTTGATGCACCCATATCACAGTTGCGTCTGCATCCAAACCACTTGGTCACCGGAAGTTCTGCTGCAACTTACATATTTTTGCTTCAACATGGAAATAACGAGGTTGTTGAACAAGCAATAACCTTGTTGATTGAAGAGCTGGAGTTATTGAGGGGCATGCTTGAAACATTTTTGGGTCAAGGAGATAAGGTTGATGATGTAGATTCTAAATCCTATTCGAAATCGGAGCTGTTTGCATTCATTAAGTTTGATTTGAAAGTTTTATTAACTTCTGTTTTGTTGAGTGAGAGTATCATTTTGATTGGCCAACCAGAAATTGCTGCCTTGTATCTTAAGAGATCAGAAACATTGGTGTCTTTTATTACAGAGAAACTGAATCCTCTTGACACACCTATCCAGGCTTGTGAAGAGTTGCAAGTTGATGTCATTAAGACATTGGAGAGGCTTATGGCAATTGAATTCTTAAGCAAATGCTCCACAAGAAAGTTGCAGAGCAGGCAAGTTCCTGTACATGTTGCTGCTGAGAAGGTTCTAAAAGATTACAATCGGACGGACGCGTGTTCAGCTGTAACTGCTGAGCATCTAAGGAAGTACAGTGCGCTCCTTGTCAAAGCTCTCCATGTTTCTTCCTCTCTTGCACTTAAACTTATTGCTCTAGAGTGGGTCCAGAAGTTCTGTGAGAATGTTATTACTTTTTGTGACAGTTCAGGTGGGACTACATTCCCTGATGGATCATTTGGATGTATAGGTAATTCTGGAAGTGTTGTCTTCTCAGTTTTAGACTTGGCATCTGATAGGGAACCAAAAGTGAGGTTACATGCAGCCCTAGTGTTAGAGCTCCTTCTGCAAGCAAGAGTTGTGTATCCAATGCACTTTTACCCCATATGTGAAGTAGTCCTTGAAAAACTTGGTGACCCAGATATTGATATCAAAAGTGCATTTGTGAGGCTGCTATCCCATGTTTTTCCCACTACTGTATACGCTTGTGGTCTATATGAGTATGGAATGTTTACCACATGTAGGCCTGGTATTCTTGGATTAAGCAATAGTTCTAACTTGCATTGGAAGCAAATATTTTCCCTGAAGCAGCTACAACAACAACTCCATTCTCAACAACTTGTCTCTATTTTGAGCTACATTTCACAAAGATGGAAAGTGCCTCTTTCTGCTTGGATCCAACGTCTCATCCACAGCTGTCACAGTTCTAAGGATCTTGTTGCAAACCAGCTTGATGAAACAGGAAATGTTATTGCCAATTATGTACTGTTGGATATAAAAATTGATGACAATTTTCTCGAAAGAGTTTGTTCAGTTAATAATATTGCTGGGGCCTGGTGGGCTATACATGAGGCAGCTAGATATTGCATTACTACACGCCTTAGGACTAACCTTGGTGGGCCAACCCAAACTTTTGCAGCGCTGGAGCGAATGCTTTTGGATATTATACATGTTCTACAGCTTGATAGCGAACAAACAGATGGCCACTTAAGTATAATAGGCTCTTCTGGTGCTCACTTGTTACCAATGAGATTATTGCTGGACTTTGTTGAGGCCCTTAAGAAGTATGTATATAATGCATACGAGGGATCTGCTGTTTTACCTTCTGCTACTCGCCAGAGTTGCTTGTTTTTTCGAGCAAATAAAAAGGTCTGCGAAGAATGGTTTTCCCGTATATGTGAGCCAATGGTGAATGCTGGATTGGCACTTCAATGTCATGATGCTATAGTTCAATACTGCACTCTACGTTTGCAAGAGCTAATAAGTTTCTTGGCTTCAGCTTTGAAGGATAAATCGAGAGCACAGGTAACTGAAAACCTCCATAACATGCGTAGTAGGTTTTCTGGAGACATACAGAGGGTTTTGCGGCACATTGCATTGTCTCTCTGCAAGAAGCATGAACCAGAGGCTTTAATTGGGTTACAGAAATGGGCTTCAATGACATTCTCTTCTTTGCTCGTGGATGAAAACCAGCCTCTTTGTAACATGGGGATGCCGGAACACTTTCCCTGGATAAATGGGCTTGTATATCAGGCAAAAGGTCAATATGAACAGGCTGCTGCTCACTTCACTCACTTGCTACAGGAGGAGGAGTCACTAAGTTCCATGGGATCTGATGGTGTACAGTTTGCTATTGCTCGTATCATCGAGAGCTACACCGCTATATCGGATTGGAAATCTCTAGAATCCTGGCTATTGGAGTTACAGGCACTTCGTGCTAAGCATGCTGGGAAGAGTTACTCTGGGGCTCTAACTACAGCAGGAAATGAAATTAATGCAATTCATGGATTGGCACATTTCGATGAGGGTGATTTTGAAGCTGCATGGTCATGCCTTGGTTTGACAGCCAAAAGCAGCAATGAACTGACACTTGATCCTAGACTGGCATCGCAAAGGAGTGAGCAGATGCTTCTACAGGCAATGCTACTTAAAATTGAGGGAAAAGTAGAATTGGTGCCACATGAATTGCAGAAGTCTAAGTTAATGCTGGAGGAAACATTGTCTGTTTTACCACTTGATGGTTTAGTGGACGCGGCTTCACATGCCTCCCACTTGCACTGCATCTTTGCTTTTGAAGAGGGTTACAAGCTCCAGGGCACCCAAGATAAATCCCCAAAACTTCAAGCAATATTTAGTTCATACGTCCAGTCAATGCAGTCTCCTATTAATAAAGTTCATCAAGACTGTAACCCATGGTTGAAAGTTCTCCGGGTTTATCGAACTATTTCCCCAACTTCGCCAGTTACTCTAAAGCTCTGTATCAATTTGATGAGTTTAGCCCGAAAACAGAGAAATCTAATGTTGGCTAATCGTTTGAATAGCTATCTTAAAGATCATGTACTGGAGTGCTCCGAGGAGAGATATCGTAACTTTCTGTTCACAAGTTTGCAGTATGAGGGCATCCTGCTAATGTATGCTGAAAACAACTTTGAAGACGCTTTCACAAATCTTTGGTCTTTCGTGCGTCCTAGCATGGTTTCTTCAACACCTATAATTTCTGATGCTGATGATAGCATTTTTAAGGCTAGAGCTTGCTTGAAATTGTCAGATTGGTTGAGACAGGATCATTTGGGTTTGGAGATCATCATTCCCAAACTGCAAGCAGATTTTGAGATAGCTGGTACTTCTCCTCTTGGCAGGGCTAACCTCTCTAGCAATGAGAACTTAAGCTCCAAATCCAATATGGGTCTTATAATTGAGGAGATTGTGGGTACTGCTACAAAGTTATCCACCCATCTTTGCCCCACCATGGGAAAGTCATGGATTTCTTATGCCTCTTGGTGCTTCGGTCAAGCTAGGAATTCTCTTTTTACTTCACATGAAGCTGTCCATTCATGCCCATTTTCTCCTATTCTTATTCCTGAAATTCTGCCTGAAAGATACAAGTTAACTGAAGATGAGATTACAAGAGTGAGGTCTGTGATTATGCAGCTTCTCCATGATAAGGGTGATGATAAACATGGTTTAAAGGAGGAAGAGAGAAAGTACACATCCTGGCTTGATGCTGCAGAAGAGTTGATGATTGACAATCCGGTGAAGGCTCTGGTGCAGCAAGTAGTAAATCTTATTGAAGCTGCAGCTGCGGCGCCTGGTGCAGAAAATTCTAATGGCGAATGTCTTTCTGCTAAACTAGTTTCTCAGCTGCAGCTGTCCCTCATACATGCAAATATTGGACTAGAGGAAGCCGACACATCAACTGCAATTCATGATTTAGTTGAAATTTGGTGGCCTCTTAGGCAAAGAAGGGTGTCACTCTTTGGCCATGCAGCTCATGGTTTCATACAGTACCTTTCATATTCATCTGCCAAGCTTTCCGATGGTCAGTTAGGTGGCTCTGATTGTGAGTCTTTAAAACAAAAATCCAGCAGTTACACCCTAAGGGCTACATTGTATGTCCTGCACATTCTTCTGAACTATGGAGTGGAGTTAAAAGATACACTTGGACCAGCTCTTTCAAAAGTTGCTTTGTTGCCATGGCAGGTTAGATGCTGTTTGTTGGAATCATTATTATTGGAATATGATATATATTCCATCACCATTCTGATTTAAAGCTTGTTTTTTAGGAAGTAACACCACAACTGTTTGCTCGGTTAAGCTCTCATCCTGAGCAAGGAGTTCGGAAGCAATTGGAGGGCATACTGATGATGCTGGCCAAGCAATCTCCTTGGTCAATTGTGTATCCAACTCTAGTTGATGTTAGCGCAAATGAGGAAAAACCTTCTGAGGAGCTTCAGCACATCCTGGGTTCTTTGGTATTTTTTCTTATTCTACTCCAGTTTTGTTGGTTTTTTACCTAGTAACATTCTGACATACAATTCCTTTTTGTTCGTTTTTCTGCTGAGTTTGCATAAATGCTTTTTTTTATTTGATCATATTAGGCTTCATGACACAAGTTGAGACATTGCTTAATAATCCTATTTATGAGGATTTGATTAGTATGAGATTATCTCATGGAGTTGAGGAACAAGAACCTTAGATGGATAGGGTGTATAGTACAAATAAATGTTTTCTGTGGGATGTGTAGGGTCGTGCAAACAAATGTTTTCTGTGGAAATGACATGTGCTTTTAGTAGTTTGTTTACTTCTATATCAGTTTTACTTCGGTATACAAGTTTATATTTTTCCCTTCTTGCTTCTCTCAGATTTTCTAGACATCACTTTATTCTTGAGAACTCTAAATTTCGAAGACCTTGTGGTAGAACTAAATGATAAAAATGCTTCCCATAGCTTGCTGACACAACTGGAACTCCACTAAGTTACATCTCAGTTACTCATCACAGGTGTTGTTGGTTGGTTAGATAAATACTTACATATATTAACACCATTTGGCTGGACCTGTCTGTTTAAAATGACTTGATACTAGTTTACCTGCAGCATTAATCTGCCAATTCTTGTGTTACTAGTTTTTATGGTTTCATGCCTTACTAACCCAATGTAGAACTCTTTTGCTCCCTGAGTCTCTCTTATAAAGCATTTATCTAAATTTGCTCTATCATGATGGCTAAATTGAACTGTGTAGTATCCATAGCAAGGAACTTCTTGTTCAAGGTGAATATAATGATTGAAGAGTAATATTTTTCAATGCAGAAAACTCTTTATCCTAGATTAATTGAGGATGTTCGTCTCATGGTGAATGAGCTTGAAAATGTAACTGTTCTTTGGGAGGAGCTATGGCTCAGCACACTTCAAGATCTCCATACAGGTAATGTTGATTGTTTTATTGCTCATGGTGCCTGGTTTAGTCACCCACCCTTTTTATGATTTATTGCACGTCCAGTTCAAATTGAATTTCATTTCACACATTTGTCTATTTGAACTCACTTATGGACATTAATGTCTGACATGCATATGCCAATCCCAAGTAATGTACTAATTGGCGTGCATTCATTTGGCTGAGTTCCCTTTAGAATTTAGCTGGTGTTGCTCAGTTCTGTTCAATATGGTTCCCCTCTTGCTCTCTCTCTCACACACATACACACATACACACACATCAGGGGTGTAATCATGTACCATGTTATTAAATTGCAATGAGGAACTGTTACAAAGATACAATATCACATATATGCATATTGGTTCTCTTAGTGTAGCTGCAACAGCATATATGCCAATCTGATCAATTTGTTTTCCAGATGTTATGAGACGCATAAATGTGCTGAAAGAGGAAGCTGCACGAATCTCGGAGAATGCCACTCTTAACCAGAGTGAGAAGAATAAGATAAGTGCTGCCAAGTATTCAGCAATGATGGCTCCTATAGTTGTGGCCTTGGAACGACGTCTAGCTTCAACTTCTCGGAAACCCGAAACACCTCATGAGGTTTGGTTCCATGAGCATTACAGGGAACAACTAAAGTCTGCCATCTTGACCTTTAAGGCTCCTCCATCATCTGCTGCAGCAATTGCTGATGTATGGCGACCATTTGATAGTATTGCAGCATCCTTAGCATCCTATCAAAGAAAAGCATCCATTTCTTTAGGAGATGTTGCACCACGTCTAGCTTTATTATCGTCATCTGATGTGCCAATGCCTGGTCTAGAGAAGCATGTCACCGTATCTGAATCTGACAGAGGATCCACTAGTACTCTACAGGGAATCATAACAATAGCTTCGTTCTCTGCAGAAGTGGCTATCTTATCAACCAAGACCAAACCTAAAAAGCTTGCTATATTAGGTTCAGATGGTCAGAAATATACCTATCTTTTGAAAGGGCGAGAAGATCTGCGTCTTGATGCTAGAATCATGCAGCTTTTGCAAGCTATAAATGGTTTTTTGCTCTCATCCCATGTCACTCGCAGTTATTCGCTTGGCATTCGATATTACTCTGTGACTCCCATCAGTGGCCGGGCTGGTCTTATCCAATGGGTGGACAATGTGACAAGTATATACAGTGTCTTTAAGTCTTGGCAAAACCGTGTCCAGCAACCACAGCTCTCAGGGCTGGGTTCTGGAAATACAAAGAATGCAGCTCCTCCCCCTGTTCCTCGGCCAAGTGATATGTTCTATGGTAAAATCATACCAGCACTGAAAGAGAAAGGGCTAAGGAGAGTAATATCTCGAAGAGATTGGCCTCATGATGTTAAGCGTAAAGTTCTATTAGAACTTATGAAAGAGGCTCCAAAACAGCTGCTTCATCAAGAACTCTGGTGTGCTAGCGAAGGATTCAATGCCTTCAGCTCAAAGTTGAAAAGGTACTGTTAGCATGTTGTTCAGTTTTATGCCATCTATAATACAATACACTGTGCTAACTTATGTACTCAAATCAACTAACGAAGACTGAACTCCCAGTGATAAATTCTCAGTTCTCTAAAGCTAGGAGTTCATCTGGTTACCTATGTTCATTCTCTCTACCTTGATCTATGAATAGGCCCCTTGTTGCTGGTGGTTTATGAATCTCTTTAGCACCTTGCCTAATGATCTTAAATGAATTTATACTCTTGTCATGGAATATCGAATAACCATGATGTTACAGTTTAGAATCGGAACACATTAATCTAGGCATGGCTTGATGCATGTACATTGCATGAATATGGAAGCTTGCTTGGAGTTGATAAAAAAATTAATCAAATTCTTAAAGTTGAATCCTAGTGAAGGTAAACTAACTATATTAGTAGAAAATGACGTAGGGTTATATGTGCTAACCTTCTGGGTGAAATTTACTGACTACTTGGACGAACTATTGTTTCTTGCCTATAATATATTATGTTAAAATGTGGGCCAGATAAATTTTTAATTGTGTTTTTCACTTGTAGGTATTCTGGAAGTGTTGCAGCCATGAGTATGGTAGGCCACATTCTGGGTGTGGGGGATAGACATTTGGATAATATTCTTATTGATTTCTGTAGTGGGGACATCGTACATATTGATTACAATGTTTGCTTTGATAAAGGGCAACGGCTAAAAGTTCCGGAGATAGTTCCCTTCCGTCTTACCCAGACAATTGAAGCAGCTTTAGGGTTGACGGGAATTGAAGGTACATTTAGAGCAAATTGTGAAGCAGTTCTTGGTGTTCTGAGGAAGAATAAAGACATAATTTTGATGTTACTGGAGGTTTTTGTCTGGGATCCACTAGTGGAATGGACAAGAGGAGATTTTCATGATGACTCAGCAATTGGGGGTGAAGAAAGGAAGGGAATGGAATTGGCAGTTAGCTTGAGTTTATTTGCATCACGGGTGCAAGAAATTCGTGTTCCCTTACAGGTGCGTATTTGACACTAGCTATAATGTGCCTGTTTCGAATAAAATACTGTTATAGTTGGATAATTACCTTTTCACTTAATCCCGGTTACTGGTGAAGTTTGCTTATTCTCTTACTTCATATCGTACTATCGTGTTATCTTTGGATAGATTGCACTATGTTGCCTAGAATTATGAGGTGTTGCGTCATTTTAGGAGGCTGCTGTTCCTTGGTTTTGAAATAGCTATTTAAATATTGTTTTTCTGTCTTAACAAATTATGCACATAATCTTAGTTTTGTCCAGAACTTATATGTATATATTTATAACATAATGGGTCTATTGTCACAGGAACATCATGATCTTTTACTGGCTACTTTACCAGCTATTGAATCTGCTCTTCAGGTATGGAGGGTTATGTACTTCACTTGTGACTTAGTTTACCCATATATTTATTTATTTTTAACCATAAGATTTATGTATCAGAGGTTTGCTGATGTTCTGATTCAATATGAGCTCGTCTCTGCTCTTTTTTATCGAGCTGATCAAGAGAGAACCAATTTTATTCTTCATGAAACGTCTGCAAAGTCAATAGTTGCTGAAGCTACTAGTAATTCAGAGAAAGCACGTTCTTCATTTGAAATTCAAGCCCGAGAATTCGCTCAAGCAAAGGCTTTGGTAGCTGAGAAAGCGCAGGAGTCTTCAACTTGGATAGAGCAACATGGAAGGATCATTGATGCTTTACGAAGCAATTTGATACCTGAAATAAGTGGCAGCCTAAACTTGAGTAATATGATAGAAGCTTTGTTTCTTACATCTGCTGTTTTAGTAGCAGGCGTTCCACTGACAATTGTGCCTGAGCCCACACAAGTCCAGTGCCAAGATATAGATAGGGAGGTTTCTCAACTCATGACTGAGTTGGATCATGGGCTCTCTTCTGCCCTAATGGCGCTTCAGACATATTCTTTGGCTTTGCAAAGGATTTTACCATTAAATTACCTCACAACCAGTGCAGTACATGGCTGGGCACAGGTGCTACAACTATCGGCAAACGCCCACTCTGCTGATGTTCTATCCCTTGCTCGAAGACAGGCCGCTGAACTTACTGCTCGAGCACGCGGTAATGATCTTGATTCTGTAAGCTGCAGTCATGAAGATCTTTGTCTTAAAGTTGAGAAGTATGTAGTAGAAATAAAGAAAGTAGAAGAAGAATGTGCTGAATTAGTAAATTCTATTGGATCTGAGACTGAATCACAAGCTAAGGATCGCCTTTTGTCTGCTTTCATAAAATACATGCAATCTATTGGCCTTATCAGTAAAGAGGATGCTGCCTTTGTTCAATCAGGAAAATCTAAATATGACGGGACAAAAGATACCAGATTGAGATTGGGGGAAGATGAGAAGAATGTGTTATCTATTCTGAACACAGCAGTAAGCTCTGTGTATTATGAGGTTAGGGGCAGAATACTTGACATATTTGGTGATCCCATTGGAGAAAGAAATGCAAACATGTTTCAGTATGATTTTGGAACAGTTTTCTGTGAGTTTGAGGAGCAAGTGGAAAAATGTATACTTGTCGCAGGGTTTGTTAGTGAACTGCGACAGTTGATGTTCAGAGACATACCTCGTATCGATGTAGACATGGAAAGGTCAAAAGATTATTCCGAGAAAAATTGGGCTTGCATTTTCAAAAACATATTAGTTTCTAGCAAGAATATTGTTGGGCAAATGACCGAAGTTGTTCTTCCAGATATAGTAAGATCTGCTGTTTCATTCAACTCAGAAATCATGGATGCATTTGGGTTGATCTCACATATTAGGGGGTCTATCGATACAGCTCTGGAGCAGCTTGTAGATGTTGAAATAGAGAGGGCATCTTTGGTTGAGTTGGAACAGAACTACTTTGATAAGGTTGGTCTCATCACGGAACAGCAGATGGCCCTTGAAGAAGCTGCACTTAGGGGTAGGGATCATCTGTCTTGGGAAGAGGCAGAAGAGCTTGCTTCTCAAGAAGAAGCTTGTAGGGCACAGCTAGAGCAACTGCACAGTACTTGGAACCAGAGGGACATGCGAACCTCTTCACTCATAAAGAAAGAATCTGATATTAAAAATGCCTTGATTTCTTCTGAGCATCATTTTCAATCCCTACTTAGTGCTGAAGAGAACGCAGAAGAGCATGTTTCAAGAAGCAAAACACTACTAGCCACACTACTGAAGCCTTTCTCTGAATTAGAATCAATTGATAGACTGACATCCTCATTTATGGATTCCATTACTTCTCACACAAATGGGATTGCTAACATAGCTGATTGGATGAATTCTGGTTATCCAATATCTGACTATATCTGGAAGTTTGGCGGGTTATTGAACAACCATTGCTTCTTTATTTGGAAAATAGGTGTTGTGGATTCTTTTCTTGATTCATGCATCCATGATGTAGCTTCATCTGTTGATCAGAATTTAGGATTTGATCAGCTATTTAACGTTGTAAAGAAGAAGCTTGAAATCCATCTTCAGAAACATATTGGTCAGTATCTGAAAGAACGACTTGCACCTACTCTTTTGGCTTTGTTGGATAAAGAGAACGGGCAACTGACAGAAGCAACAAATGAGCATGCTGCTGATCAGATAAAAAAAGATGGAGGAGCTGTAAGAAGGGTTCAACTTATGCTCGAGGAATACTGCAATGCACATGAAACAGCTCGAGCAGCAAAGTCAGCTGCTTCTCTTATGAAGAGGCAGGTGAGCGAGCTCAAAGAGGCTCTTCACAAGACCAGCCTAGAGATTGTTCAGATGGAATGGATGCATGACACTACATTGGCCCCTTCACACAACAGCAGAGTCACAATTCAGAATAATCTTACAAGTGATGATAATCTATATCCCATTATCGTCAATCTCAGCAGGCCTAAACTGTTGGACAGTATACAGTCTTCTGTATCAAAAATATCAAGGTCTTTGGAAATCCTTCAAGCTTGCGAGCGTACTTCTGTTGCGGCAGAAGGACAGCTTGAAAGAGCAATGGGTTGGGCTTGTGGTGGCCCAAATACTAGTGCAACAGGAAGTGCTTCAACCAAGGGTTCAGGAATTCCTCCTGAGTTCCATGACCATCTCATAAGGCGACGAAAGTTACTATGGGAAACTAAAGAGAGAGCATCAAATATCATCAAGATTTGCATGTCAACATTGGAGTTTGAAGCGTCAAGGGATGGAATATTTCATATTCCTGGAGAGATTTATCCATTTAGGACTGCTGGAGACGGCAGGACCTGGCAGCAGGCGTACTTTAATGCACTTACAAGATTGGATATTACACATCATTCTTTTACACGTGCGTTTACATTTTGAATCCCTCGCTAACAATTAACATGAATGGAGGCCTGCATGGTGCTGACTTCTATCATTGTTATGTTTCTTCTTGTTGTGTCAGGTACTGAACAAGAATATAGGCTTGCACAAAGTAAGATGGAATCTGCTAACAATGGTTTATATTCTGCAACCAATGAATTATGCAAGGCATCTCTGAAAGCACAGTCAGCTTCAGGTGAGTGTATATCTCCCATTGATATATATTATATAGGTATAAATGAACATATACTGTAAATAATATGAGTGTGAGGTGTGATTGAGGTGCCAACCTTTTTTTTACAGCTGATTTACAGAAAATTGTTCTTGCTATGCGGGACTGTGCATATGAAGCCAATGTTGCACTGTCCGCTTTTAGTCGTGTTTCAGGAAGTCATACTGCTTTGACTTCTGAATGTGGTTCCATGCTCGAGGAGGTATGATCCTGCAATGGATTGCTAATCTGGCCAATGCTTACTTCAATGATATCCTGATTGTTTGGAATTTCTGTGGCTAATTATGTTGTGGTTCACGATAGGTTTTGGCAATAACTGAAGATCTTGATGATGTTCACACTTTGGGGAAGGAAGCTTCTGTGGTGCACCACTCTCTTATGGATGATCTGTCAAAGGTTTTCTTTATTTCTCAGCTCGGTTTTCTTTCGTTTCTTGTGATCAATAATTTTTCATCTTCCAACAGCTTAGGCTATTATTATCTGTATCTGATGGGATGGCACAGTGTATGAATGCTGATTGTTTGAGTTTGCAAGCAGGTGAATGCAATCCTTCTTCCCTTGGAATCAGTGTTGTCTAAAGATGTAGCTGCGATGACTGATGCTATTTCTAGAGAACGAGAGACCAATATTGAAATATCTCCCATTCATGGACAGGCCATACACCAGTCTTATTGTTTACGCATCAGGGAGGCTTGCCAGACCTTTAAGCCCTTGGTTCCATCACTTACAGTGTCTGTAAAGGAACTCTATTCCATGTTGACCAGGCTTGCACGTACTGCAAGTCTACATGCCGGCAATCTTCACAAAGTAAGTCCTAGTGTTGATCAAATAAGCCAATTATATGCTTCTTCACCATGGCAAGATTTTAGAATTTAAAGCATTTGTCCTCTATTCTCCTTTTTTGTACAGGCTCTTGAAGGACTAGGAGAAAGCCAGGAAGTAAAATTACAGGAAATTGGTTTGTCAAAGCCAGATATTGTTGGCAATACTTTAGAACATGATGAAAATGAAAGAGAGAAAGAGGAGCTCTCTGGATCAAACAGTGGGGATATTCTCTGCACTACTGATCTTTCTTTGCAAGACAAAGGATGGATATCACCACCAGAGAGCATCTACAGCGGCAGTAGTTTAGAGTCTGGCCTTGAGTATACTGAAGCAAGTCTTCCAGACCCAACAGAAGAGAGTGGAAAGTTTATTCATGGATCTAATATCGGGGAGGAGGCTGCTGATTATTCTGTTCAATCTGATTATCAAGAAGGCTTGTCATCCGAGCCCAAGATTATGGAATTCAACAACAGTGATGTCGGTGCTCTTGAGTCAGCTGCTAATGATGAACCAAATGAGTACCAGAGAGATGTTGCATCGCCAAATGATAAATCTGCAGATGCCCTTACTGATAACCATCTTTCAAATAAGGGTAACTCAGAAGTGAAGTCTGGGGATAAAAGTGAAACATGCTCATCTGATAGAGTTAGGCTTGGAGATGAAAATCTTGAAGCTTCTCCTTCAAGTGGACATGTCAGAAGTCGAGTTGCCAGAGGTGAGTATTGAATCCAACCTATTTCCTTATTTTTTACTCTCTTATTGAAACTGTTTCCTATGCTTCTTGTTTATCTTTATAAACGGTAGCAAACCTTTGACCATACCTCTAGCTTAATTTTGTTTCCTCTTTGATAGAACTTATTTTGTATAATATGAAACCTTGTTCCTGTATTGTGACATCCTCCTAACACAATGATGTACCTTAAGTAAGTCTTACCTATTAGGTTCTTTTTCCGGTGATAGAAGTAGTTCTTTTCCCCGAATGGTTTGTGAGATTGCTTACATTCTAGCCATTGTTTGTTGCGTTCTCCAATTGCTTTACACTTGATTGCTTCTAGGTAAAAATGCTTACGCAATGTCAGTTCTACGGCGAGTTGAGATGAAGCTAGATGGCCAAGACATTGCTGATAACCGGTAAGTTCTTTTTCTGGAACCTCTTTAGCAAAATTTAAACAAACCATTTATATATATTAGCATTGTGAAATGTTTACCCCAATTTCAGAGAAGTTGGTGTCTCGGAGCAAGTGGATTATCTACTTAAGCAAGCCATTAGTGTAGATAATCTATGCAACATGTATGAAGGTTGGACGCCATGGATTTGAACTCCCGAAGCCTGTCACCGGAAACATACATACACAGCAATTCAAGTTATTTGCTGAAGGTACAGGGGCTTGGTGTATCTATCTGGAACCTTGTCTCTGGCTGGTAAGCAAACTTCAGAAACTGTGTTCATACGAATATTCTGAAGACCAGATTCAAGACTTGCCATGACTCTTCTTTGATTTGAAATCTATTGTGCATCTCTAATGGCAGGGAAAAGTCATTAACAGACCCCTTGCCGGGACAATTAGAAGAGGAAAGACCCCCAAAGAAGATACCATGTTAGAAGAGGAGCTTTTGAATGATGAAAAGCAATGTGCTGAGCACATTATGCTGGTTGACTTAGGGAGAAATGATGTTGGAAAGGTTTGTATTCTTTTATTTGAGTTTCAATTTTATATTTGCAAATTCTTACTAATTACACCTAGAAGAAAATCAAGAAATATCAAATATTGCTTTATATGTGATTGGTATTGGAACCGTTACTTTGTCATAAACTTGTCGTGTTCTATCGTGGAAGATACATTTTATTACATTTTTATCAATACCTTTTAACCCCTGCTTTTACATCTATTATGATACCACATTGCATTGTCTTCTCTGTTTCCTAAGAGCGTGCAGTGCATGTATGTGTAGACATCCACATGAACGAACACAAGATGTATTCTATAAGCCTGACCATGTACTTACATTGTCTGTTCACACAGGTCTGCAAGCCTGGTTCTGTTAAGGTTGAGAAGCTTATGAAAATCGAGCGGTATTCTCATGTAATGCACATCAGCTCAACAGTAAGTACAGTTTATTTTTTTGCCCGACTCAGATTCAATTGCAGGATATTTACTCATGTCTTATTTATAGTTCTGTGCATTATTGACTTATATATCCCAACATGTGTACACATATAATCTGTTATTGCTGATAAATGTACGAAATTGCCCTTTCACTGAAATACCATTATAGGCTTCATGAATGACATCCCTGAATGTTCAAGTTTGTTTTAATTCAAACAATTATCTTACTCAATGTTCATAACTATACCGTCCTTTTGCAGGTCAGTGGAGAGTTACGCGATAATTTAACGAGCTGGGATGCTTTGCGTGCTGCTTTGCCTGTTGGGACTGTCAGTGGAGCACCGAAGGTTTTTGCTTTTATGTTTTCCTTATCATCTTTACTCTTCCACCTCTAACTATGTTCCTACTTTTTCACTGCCCCGTTGATTATGATATTTATGATTGTTAGAGTAACAATCAGGTGAAAACCAAAGGTTGGAATGAAAACTGAAAACCATCCATGTCCATTAGATTACAGTCGCTAACGGTGGATATTTTGCCTCGGAAACTTAACTTTGGAAAGTTATGGACTTAAGTTATACATCTCAGCCTTTAAAACTATAATCAAATGGCTATGATTAGTTTTCAGTCTTCATATTTAACTTTTCAACCTTCGATTTTCACCCGAGCGTACCCTAAACTGTCCAACAGGATTAGCCTAATCATGATGGAAGGCTTAAAAATGGATTTTTGCTTCATTGTCCTATTGTGTGATTCATCTTTGACGACTCTTATCCCGTTGAGTTGACACAGCTCCCTTTCTTATGTCTCAATACAGGTACGGGCCATGGAGTTGATCGACGAGCTGGAGGTTACCAGGCGAGGACCATACAGCGGTGGATTCGGGGGCATCTCATTCACCGGGGACATGGACATCGCTCTCGCTCTGAGAACGATCGTGTTCCCAACTGGAATCAGGTATGACACAATGTACTCGTACAAGGACGTGGACAAGCGCCGGGAATGGGTCGCTCACCTCCAAACCGGAGCCGGTATAGTCGCTGACAGTGACCCTGCTGACGAGCAGAGAGAGTGCGAGAACAAGGCGGCCGGTCTTGCTCGGGCCATAGATCTAGCCGAGTCTTCGTTTGTCGACAAGTGATGAACTTTTTTGTTTTGTAATGGTTGGTTTTGTAATTAGGAGTGTTATTGATCGAGCTTCTCTGATATTGTGTGTTTCTAGGTTTTCAAATGTTCGGAGTTACCAAGGTTTTGTACTAATTGTTTTGGTTAGTTTACTGAAATTACCTTAGATTCGATAGTAACCTTTGATTTTCCATTGTTATGTTAGAATCAAACAGTTGTTAGAGTTTCATATCGAATAAATGTTGAAGCGCAACACCAGATTAAATAAGTTCATGTTTCATTTATTAGTTTGAACTTTATGTGGGTCGGACCATAATATGGTATTAGAGTCTGTTTTGTGTCCCATCTGTCAGAGTTTCACATCGAAATAACAAGTCCATCACTTATTAGTTTGAACTTTTAAGTGAGATGGGTCTTAATATGATATTAGAGTTTCTTGTCTCTCACTTGCACTCATCTACATCATCTTAAGGTCCACGTATCAAGTCCAACGCTAAATATCAATTTAAAAAAACAAGTATAAGCTTCCATCTATCCGTTCTAGACACTATGTGCATTAAGATTCAATTCTAATGGAAAATAAAATGAAACTCCTATTTTCACAAATTAAGAACAATACGTACTATAAACAAAACAAACAAATTTAGTAACTTTTATTTCTTCTATTATTCAACAAAAAAATTGTCGCGGATCACAAAAATACAGACACAAACGGCGTCGTATCATAGCGACCAACGCATTCATATACAAAAACAAATTCCAAAAACTCATCACTTTTCATCAGAGAACCCAAAATCAGAACAAAACCTCTTCTTCTCCGTCTCCGTCTCTCCGATCGAGAGCTCAAACATGGAGAGTCTATGGCGA
>JAYMSU010000078.1:0-19103 GCA_036897765.1 Erodium chrysanthum | reverse complement strand
GGATGGGCCGTCCTTTTGAACTGGGCCCATTCATGAGGGGGCGAGCCGAACACAGAGGAGACCTGGTGACTGGAGTAAGGGAAGCAATGTGACGAATGAGCGAGGAGAAGATCCGCAAGAGGGGCAAGGTGCCAAGATACCAGACAGAGAGATCCTAATCATAACAAGCGCAAATCACGCGTCTCCAAAGGACCGCTTCTTCAGTGGCAAAGCGCCACCACCATTTCAAAAGAAGGTTGTAGTTGACCTCAGTCAACCGACGCACCTCAAGACCCCTAGCCTCATTGGGGGAGAAACAACCTCCCGCGAAATTCGAGACTAGCCCCGAAGATGAGTGCTGAAAGACCAAAGGAACCGCCCCTGACACTGTTCCATTAGAGAAATGACCTTTTTCGGAGCTCGAAATAAGGACATATAGAAAATGGCCAAGCTGGCAAGACTGAAGACCTTTCCCCCACCCAAGCATTCCAATTGATACGACGTCATTGTGTGTCAGCTAACGGTGTAGTATTTGCAAGCACTTCGATCCATGGGTTACCCCATAAAGGCCTCTGCACTGGCGTAACTTGAGGAAACTAGGAGAGATGCTGCTGGGGAAGGGAAACTCTCTCACTCAGTATATATTGCAGGAGGATGGACCCATTAAGAGGGTACCGCGTTGGATGATCTCCTGATGTCGCACGATAACTTCCAACGAGACGTGATATCGTCCGAGGGTTACCAGACTATCCACGATGGGTTGGGTGGAGAGTCCCACGGATCACTGCAAGACACCAATTCTGAGGAGGTCAATGAATGGTCGCGTCAAATCTAATTGGTCAGCAGGGTCATCGCGAGGCGTCGTCACTCTATCGAAAAAAATGGGTTGAACATGAGAGAGAGAAAATAGCAAGTTTTATTAAAATGGGTAATTTTCCTCTAAGTAAAAGATAGCTGGCTTATAATATCAAAGATAGATCAAAGAATTAAGGAGAAAAATATAAGAGAATCAACTTGTAGACGTAATTATTTAATTTTCCTTCTAGTATTAAAGTATAACATGTAATTAAATAGAAAACGAAGTATCAAAAGAAAAATTGAAAACGAAATTTTGAGGCTGCCGACATTCGAATGAGAATGGTTCCAACTTCTTCTTCCTCTTTTTCAAATACAAAAATGCTCATCATACTTGCATGTTATGTACTTCAATAAACACCCAATTTAATACTAGACTATATTTAACAAACTAATCCAAGAAGTGGTGAGTAATTAATTAATTGATGATTAAAGTATGATTTGGATCCACTAATTTCCTGTTTATGGGGTAAGTAACATGACAGGTGAGTAGTGTAGGGACATGATGACATGTCCATGACAGGTGATTTGGGATCCACTAATTTTCTGTTTGTGGGACACATTATTATTATTACAACTAATTCAATTTAATAAATTAAACAATTTGATTCAATGTATAAAGTGGATCACGTAAATTACAGGTCAATTAAACAATAAATTTTCAAATGGTATGAACTTTAATGATTGAATAGACTTTCTTGACTCCAAATTAAATAGATAGTTACTGCAATAGGTGATGTTAGATCATCCATATCGCAGTCAGATGTACTGTCAAGAATCGATAGTACACTCAGCGTTTTGTTAGAGGACGAATAAATCTAGCGCGAAATTCGTCAGATTCTATTTTATTCGAACGAGTCCTGATTCGACAGAACAAAACTATCTTACCATTTGAGTAATTAGGGTAACAAATCATTTAGTTAAAAAATATTGATTAAGGTAATTATGCTAATAAGATGGTAATTAAGAGTTAAATCAGATTAATTTAATTCATTAATCAGATAAAATTAAATTATTTAAATACATTAAATTTCATTATTTAATTGGCTGATCGGACAACCCTGATTCAACACCATTGTGGACAGCCTGTCTGATCCCATCCGTTTTCACTTTTCTGTCTGATGTCGACACTTCTCCTCTCTTCAAATTGCAACATTCACAACCCTTCACTAAAATGAATATGATGCAAAATCTTATTATCTGAGAAACAAGAAGTTTGACTAGTTGTTGCATGACTATTCCACTCTATCGAGGACGAGTACAAGCCTACCGAGCACTTGAACTTCTTAGACACCGTGACCGTATTCTCCTCGATTCAAACCCAAAAACAAATTATGATCGTTGGTGAGAGACAAACCGAAGTGGCAACGCTATAGATGATGTCACCAAAAATTTCGTTCAAGTAATTAATTTTATTGTAATTTCGTTTATGTAATATCGAAATCGTTAATTTAAATAAATAGCGTTTTCATTTCCGTTAATATTTTCAACTATTCCGATTTTTTTATTATACTGTTCATTGACAAATTAAAAATTAAATTTGCTTAGCGTTGTATTACATGGTGACAATTTGAAGATGAATTTCGATGTAACCTAACCTTCCTCTTTGTAATGCTCTTTCAAATATAATTGTAACCTAGCCAATTCTAGAGTTTTATGTTTACAATTTTTTATTATAAGGTTTCGCAAAGAAAAACATTTTTTTTCTTCCTAAAAGATATAACTAATTTATTGTTTAAATGTTTGTTGCTGTTCTCATTTTTGGGCGGACACGTACCGGACACTTGAAGACAAGTGGCCGCTACAACAAGTCCCGTTCTCTTCGTCTCTCCGCCGATTGCTTATTTCTTACGCCACTGTTTCTTCCTCATCGGAAAACCCAAAAAGCAAATCGGTCCACGACCTCGTTCACGTTTCTCCATCCACTTTTTTTTTTACAGTTTTATCAAAAACTGCGAACTGGACTCAATATATTACTACAATAGTCGTTTACTGTGTTTATTGATTCCCTGACCTCATTCATAGCACCACCCATTTGGGAATTTTTGAGATTCTCCCGATGATCCCTCTTCCCATTTAATAGTCGAGTATCTGTGTTCTTCAATCAGTTTGTTGATCTGGGTTTATGTTTGATTGAATTTGAGTTCTGGGTCATCATGGGTTTTGAATGTACTTGGAGAAAGTTTGTGCTTTTGGGTCTAAATGGGTCGTGACAGTGGTGGGTTTGGTGATTTCTGGAGTGAAGTTGAGTTAAAAATTCTGGGTTTTGTTTTGGATCAAAGGAGTGTGCTTTTGAGGCTGCAAGGATTGTAGTAAGAGAGATCGGAATGGATATTACAGAGGTTACAATGATACACCATGTGGCTCTAGTATTGCTGCTTCTGTGGTTCCTCAACTCCTTCAATTACTGCCACCCAATTTCCTACTTCATGTCTCTGGTCTATCTGTTCATGGTATGAGTTTCTCTTTACTTTGTTAGCGATTCAATTCTCTGATGATGTGTGGGTTATTTGTGTATAATTGTTTATGTGTTTTGATTTAGGTTCATGAGCGGTATGTTATGAGATTGAAGAAAAAACTGCAGTTTGAGGAGAGAAAACAAGCTAACCAGAGAAAGGTAAAGTTCATTCTTTTTCTGTGTTTCATGTGTGATTATGATGTTTGTGTTTTGGCAAATTCTCCCAACTATCACTTTCAATGGGTATTTTGATTCTGAGATTCAGTACAATCTAAGGGGAAATTGAAGGAATTTATACTTTGAACCCATCATTTTCCTCAAATGTTCTTTTTGTTCATTCTTGGCATGAGGAGAATTTGTTCTTAGCACTTTTGTCATTGGTATATGTTGTGTTTAGCTTGTAAAGAGTTTTGGATTCATTTCAAAATAGCTTAAAGATCTCAGGCTTTGTTCCTTTTTCTTGTCTTCAGGTTCTTTGTGATTCTGAAACGGTACGGTGGTTGAACTATGCTGTTCAAAAGATGTGGCCCATCTGTATGGAACAAATTGCTTCCCAGAAGATTCTCCTCCCTATCATACCCTGGTTCCTCGACAAGTATAAACCATGGACCGCGGTATGAATATCTACCTTTTGAGTTAGGTTACATCTAATTCTTGTTCTTGTGTTGAATGGTCTCTTAATTAAGTGCTTTATGTTTGAAAGTCTCTATTCATTGTCTCTAGATTGTATGTGTCTGTTACTCATGATATCTGGTATGTGTGCAGAAGAAAGCTGTGGTTCAGCACCTGTATTTGGGAAGAAACCCACCCATGTTCACTGAAATGAGGGTTCTTCGAGAATCGAATGATGATGACCATCTAGTATGTATTTCTTCTAACTCTAGATAGCTTTACTAATTTGTAGCTAAATAAATAGTGACGATGGAATATATGCAGGTTATAGAGTTGGGTATGAATTTTCTCACTGCGGATGATATGAGTGCAATACTAGCTGTGCAACTACGCAAAAGATTAGGATTTGGAATGTGGACAAAGATGCATATGACAGGCTTGCATATCGAAGGCAAGGTGCGTCTTATATCTAAACAAGCCTACAAAGACTTCTCTTTTATCCATAAACCAAAGAAATTCTCCTCCCCTCTCTTGTAGGTCTTGATCGGAGTGAAGTTCCTCCGCCACTGGCCTTTCCTTGGCCGTTTGCGCCTATGCTTTGTTGAGCCTCCGTATCTTCAGATGACT
This sequence comes from Erodium chrysanthum, assembly GCA_036897765.1. NCBI lineage: Eukaryota > Viridiplantae > Streptophyta > Magnoliopsida > Geraniales > Geraniaceae > Erodium > Erodium chrysanthum. The sequence continues at coordinate 14,572 of JAYMSU010000078.1, read as the reverse complement.
GTGAAACCCCTCTTCAATCACGGGCTTGATGTTACCGAGCTTCCCGGGATTGCTGGATGGCTGGTAAGTTTGTTTACTACACTTCATTTGCAGAATGAGCGCATATCTTTCAATTCTCTAATGTTCTATTCATTTGCCAGGATAATTTTCTATCTGTTGCATTTGAGCAAACACTAGTTGAGCCAAATATGCTTGTAGTTGACATGGAAAAGTTTGTTTCGCCACAGTCAGGTAACCTAGAAAATATTTCAGATGATGAGTTTTATTTGTATCATTATTGAATTGACATGCTGTTTGAATTCTCAGAACAATGGTTCTCTGTGGATGAGAAGGAACCAGTTGCTTTTGCCCAAGTCGAAGTCATTGAAGCATCTGACATGAAACCGGCAGATCTAAATGGTTGGTTGGTTCACTCTTACATCTTTTATTACTATTTCGAATGTCAAATGGTTGGTTCACTCTTACATCTTTTATTACTATTTCGAATGTGCATTTGACGAGGGAGATTTACTACTTTTTCAGGATTGGCTGACCCATACGTGAAGGGCCGTCTGGGTCCTTACAGATTCAGGACAAAAACACAAAAGAAGACACTGTCTCCAAACTGGCAGGAAGAGTTCAAGATCCCCATTTGTTCTTGGGAATCTCCCAACGTCCTAGCTATTGAAGTTCGTGACAAGGACCATTTTGTTGACGACACCCTCGGGTTTGTTCCTACAACTTGAATCATATTATCGGTATTGAGTGCCTTGTAGTTACAAATCCTTGATTTTGCAGAGACTGTTCGGTGAACATGAATGATCTGAGGGACGGGCAAAGACATAACATGTGGCTGCCTCTTCAGAATGTCAAAACGGGGAGGTTGCGCCTCGCCATAACAGTACATGAAGACAATGGAAAAGTGCCTGTGTCACCGGGCAATGAGGAGGAGGAAGAAGAAGAGGAGGAGGAAGAGGAGAATCAATTTGGCGAGGAGGAGGAGGAAGCAACAAAGCAGGATGGGAAGAGAGATGCGTTTGCCAGTGGGAGAGTAAATAAAGGTTCCGTCTCATCTGTATCATCAGAGAAGTCTCCGAAAGTAGCAGATGTGTTCGAACCAATCAACATTGAAGGGCTGCAGGAGACTGGGATATGGGTGCAGCAGCCGGGAAGTGAAGTTTGCCAAACTTGGGAGCCAAGAAAAGGAAAGAGTAGGCGCCTTGATAATAAAATTCAGGGAGAGTCTAATCACAGCTTCAAATCTGACAGCAGCAGCGGAGATGAGAGCTTGGACGGAGGAAGCAAACACCCAATGGCCACAGTGCGGAAAGGATTAAAGAAAATAGGTTCTGTATTTCACAGAAGCCTGAAAAGAGGGGATGATCATGATCATGATCATTTGGGTAGCATCGAAGAGGATTCCATGTCTCCGAGGCCTAACCTTAGAGCAATCAACACCAAGCATAAGGATATTGGTGTGAAGTTCGTAGTAGAGGACAGCCTTTCAACACCTGCTTCTTCTGGTAAGGTTGCTGCTTGCTCTGAAGGGAGTGGATCCGAGAGTCCGAACAAGGGGCATGTCAAAGATATGGCAAAGAGCATCTTGAAACATGCTGGAAAATCTGCTCGCACCATAAAGCACGCTCTTTCGAGGAAAGGGTCTAAGAACGGCGGTGCATCTGCAACTACAGAAAGGGATATTTATGCAGAATCTGATTCTTCTGATGACGAACCTCCTCCGACTCCAGTCACTGAAGGGATTCCAGTTGCTTCAAATCCTAGAGCCTTGAGCAGTGACTCCCAAAATTCTGGGGAGGACCCAGTTGTTGAAGCCGGTTCAAGCATTGTTGAAGCTCATAATGAGGGAGATCCAAATAGCCTGGGGATGGAAGATGCGGAAAGCTCAGGCAAGTACGAGGATAAGCTGGTTCTGGAGTCTCCAAAACATGAGGATAAGCTGGTTCTGGAGTCCCCAAAACATGAGGCCTTGGACAGGAAAGATACAAATTTTGCTTAACCTTATCTTTCCAGAAAAGTTGGTTTGTATATTAAACCAAAACAGGAATATATGGGGCTTGAGATCAATTACACATGGTTGTAGCTGTTTTTGTCAGCAAAATGTACAGTTTCCAAGACTATTGTATTTCAAATTGGTGTGGAATCTAGACAAAGTGCCTGAAAGAATCAAAATTTGAACTTTTATTTCTGTATTGTAAACCGTATGAATCCCTTAGATGTACAAGGTAACAAGTAAATATGATGCACAAGTAAATAACACAAAAAAATGATCACTTCATTTGTGCTTCTTTTTGCCAGCAAGAATAGGTTGTATCTGCAGTCTCCTGTTGAAGGCTTCGTTGAAAAGGAAACGAGTCTGGAAGGCTGATATGATGGGTAGCCATGCCAAGACCGCGACAGGAGCAAAGAGAAACACTCCCATTCCATAGTCATAACCTCTAGCAAGAACCCTACTCAACTCCCACAACCAGGTGCCTTCTATCTTGGGCCTCACAGCTTGTGCCACCTGAAACACACAAAACACTTAGTCCAACAAAATATGCATCTCATCTGAAGTTGCTGAGATAATATTAGCCTTACCAATATCAACCCCCATCCTGTTGGCAGAAATGCCAGAGCGCAGACAATCAAGTCCTTCAACGATAGCTCGCAGATGACAGAAAGCGAAATGATGGTAGCGACAACACCCAAGAACAGGAACGCTTTGAATAGCCTGAACGCAAAGTGGTAGTCATCACTGAACTGTCTCCTTCCTATGTTCACTGCCTTGACCAAGACAAAAGCTGCAACAATCACAACCCAGGAGAGCACATAAACCAGAAAATCTTTGCTCTGCTGGGAGATGTCAAGATGATACACCAGACCATACTGATAGATAAAGAACCTAAGAGAAAGAATGATCTCAATCAACCGAGCACCCAGTCCCGATCTATGAATATGGGCCTGTTCATCAATCCACCAAGAATACCAACTCTTATCCTGTTGAATCCCTATACCGCCTTGCTGCCTGATCCACTTGTTCCAGTCTTTCCAGTCATCCACTATCTTGCCCCAACTGAACCCAGAAGGGTTAAACAGAAATGGAGCAAACAGCCAAGTGATTGACATAAACCATATGGAGTACGTTACCAAGACATACGTCACACTGCTCTGGAATGACCGCCTGAATAGGTCATAAACAATCAACAAGAGGGATAGCTCAAATCCTTTGACAAAGTGGCTTCGTGAATACAGTCTGTAGTTCTCGGTGAAGCTTGTGTGGAACACCACTACCTTGCGCCCAGTTGGTCTGTACTTGGCACCTCCATGGAGAATTGTTCGACCGTAGTAGTGGATTTTTGATCCGAGTGAAAAAGTGAAGAAAACAGCAGCCAGCTGCAGTTGCATGAGGACAAAGTCTTTGAGGGCTGTGAGAAATCCTTTTTCTAGCCCGATCTCCATCACCATTGGCAAGCCCGTAAGAAGCCCGAGCTGGATAAATGACTGGGAAGCAAGAGCCGTTTCCAAGGATTGGATATTCTGAAGTCTTGCTTCTTGGAGCAGTGTTTTTTGCAACCCACTAAGAACCAGGTATAATTGGCCATACAGGAAAACATATATTCCAATCACTGATATCTGTGAATTTTTTATTAAACCATCATTGCACAAAATAGAAAAGATGTCTGTTTTAGCAAGAAAGGAAAGATTCGAGAATTACCAGACTACTGAAGTAAAATCCAATGGTGGTGAAGTAACAAGAAAGCATCCGGAAGAAATCAAAGCGGCGTCCAAGGCGATATATATCACGACTTAGAGTTTGCTCACTGTTTCCATTAGCAACTTTGGCTTCAAACTTTGATATCTGATTTAAGCCTACGTCACGGCCTTTGCCAACTTGAAGGTACTCGTGGTATGTAATGCATCCCCGTCTTAAGGTAGAGTTAAACCCTACGTGACAACAGATGATGGACTTGTGAATTAGATAGACAAGGATCAGCACGTGATATTATAAGAGCAATAATAGTTCTTACCAGCAAAAACATCTTCGCTCAAATTAATGGTCTTTGATGCTTTGCTTATGCCACCTCTTGTCAAGTGGAAAATCCTATCAAACACATCTGGGTGCCCATAGTGGTACCGTACCCTATATAGATGGAAAAAAAATGAATTAATAGACTTCTACAGATGCATATGACCATTAAAAAAACTAAAAGAACAATGATATGTTATAAATAAGGAATCACCTGAGGGGATTGGCAAGTATCCTTTGACCAATGGTGACAAAGCTGGTCTCTTGGTATGACATGAACCATGCTAGAGAAGAAACACTGAGTTTGGCAAAGATTATCAGCTCACGAGGTGTAAAGTGATTGATGTGGGATCGATATGTCACAAAGGTCTAACCTTCCAGTGAATATGTGTTCCCTCAACCCAAGTATGGTAGGAGGGCGCCTTCCTTGACATTTCAGAAATTCTTGCAGAAGATTTCTCATTTTCAGAGCTTCTTCCAAATAGTTATCCTGTAAAACCAGACACCATAAGATCACAAAGAAAGAAGATTATCGTTTCTTGTTTGCTTTTGGAAAGAGCTTACTTGGTTCATATCAATTGTCTGGAGAGCTTCACCACGTGTGAAAATTATGGCATGATTTTGATTTTCAGGCTTCCCTTCCCCTATATTTGGGGGACCAGGAAGTTTTATGCGGTATATTTCCTGTAAAAACGACGATATATTCAACAAGTATAAAATTATTTTCAAAAGCAACAGGTATCAGTACGATATATTTAAGATACTCTAGTTAACAATGCCATTACCTGATCAAAACCAGCGACCGCTTTAACCAATACAGAAGAATAAACCTTCGGGGGTGACTTGCTAGGCCCAATTTCTTCTTTCTCCTCAACATAAGCAACACGGAGAGCTGGATACCTTTAGCCAGTAATTGCATGTAAACAATTAAAACATTTGTACACTTATTATTAATTGATTGAAGGAGGTGACAGTTTCTCATTCAAAATCTCACACACACTCATAATTTTATAGTGGACTGGATTGATTACCTAATCATCAAATCAATGATGTCTTGTGCATGGGGATCTCTATTAGATTTTTGCATTCCAAACATCTGGCAAGAAACGACGTATGTGAATTTCATGTCTGCTAGTGCTCCTAGTTGAGCAGATAATGTAGGGTTTCCAATTTTTGCAGCATCATAACCATAGAGAATATCTGGATGAACATATTAGTCCACACACATATGAGAAAGAATTAAATTAAATGTCTATCACTAACAAACTTCTTGAATAAAAACTGCATGGCCTGAACAAATAAGTGAACTTATACAAACCTTCATCTTCAGCCATGTCAAGAAATGCCTGTAATTTTAAGGCTTCTCTATAGTACATCATCCCTCTAACTGTCACACCACAAAAAATAAAAGGGGAGTTTATATCTAAGATTTAAAATGATTATCAGCTATAATCTTTTCTATTCACCTGTTCTGCTTAATGTTTGCCCCCGGAAAGAAGCCCAACATCTAAGATCCTCCTCTTTGTTTTCATCTTTCAATCCTTCTGCATTTCCACACCCCATACGCTCCAAAAAGTTTTTCCACTCATCTAATAACACAACAATGTCATGCTGTTAATCAACCTATAAGATTGAATCCAAACATATGGAATACAAACAAGGCTAAGACTGAATTTTATAGTAACCTGGATATATTTTTTGCATGTAAAAGATTATAGAAACCTCTTCCTGGCTTAAATGAAGCTCTTCCATCGAAAAATTAATATCTTCTGCATAGTGTGGGGTTATAACACTGCTCCAAAGAGAATAACACATTAGGTGAAGAAAATATATGGAGTAGCAACGATAAAAGAATTAGCACGGTCATTATTATTGCTCTGCAAGTACTAATATTTATATAATCGTGGGTCCAATTTGTACGATTTTCTTCTTGCCCCATGTAATTAAGGCTGTATGTACCACCTAACAGCAACCACGTGAGGAAGATATAAAAGAGCACAGAATTAATGTGAACTACAAAGAAATGTATATTACTTTGTTTCAACCTAGGCAACAGTAGTATTTTTTTTTAAAATGAACTTGATTTTTGTAAGTTATATGTATTTAGTGATCTAGCAAGACAAACTCATGGCCAATACGCTTTTGAATACAAGTACAACCAAATTGCAAATAAAGAACGGGATAAACTTCACCAAGGAAAATACAGGCAAGACAAGAAATGACCTGAATGATAGCATACTGCGAACTTTAGGAGGAGAAGGCATGTCCATGAAGAGAGACGTAGCGAAGAATGAAATTCGCCTTCTAGCCTCTAAATTTGTAGGTATGTCCATTGCTGTATCTTTAACAGTCAGCAACAAGAGAAAGCGCCTCATCTGCAATCCAAAATTTAATGAAGTTTGGTCAGCATAAGAGTACTATCACATTGTACCCATCATAGAGACAACAGGCATTTCCTTTGTATAATAGATTGCTTCATTACCATATTTACTGAGCATGCCGCATGACTAAATTATAGAAAGACATAGAATCATCCAAGTACAAACTGAAAGAAGTCAGCAACTCACCTGTTCATTAAGAAAAGCAGTATCTGGTAAAGGAAAATGGATAGAATCCTCGCCTGAAGAGGATTCAAATAATTGTGGTTCAATACTTCTACAAAATTCTGCAGTGTTTATCTCCAGTTGTTGGGAACAGTTGAGCAAATCCAATATCCTGTGGTATTTACACAATATTTAGTCTGGTGAAGCATTTGAATGAACCTTAATGAGGAATGGGAGTCTATGCACATCAAACCTGGAACCATTTGTCATCATATCATTGGTTACAAGCTCAAAGATATCTTGGAGAACTTTCACCACGTCCCCATGTTGATTTTCATTCCCTTCAACCTTGAAATATGCCATAAAATCACAAGGCTCAAGGCACTAAAACATTTACTGGATAAGCTTAGAAAACTACAGTGTTGGAGCATGACAGTTACCAGAAGTTCAATTAACTCGACACATTTGGCATGTACAGCCGGGAGCTCACTCAACTTGAAGTCTTCAAGAAAACTTGACTTTTGTATGCTATCGTCAATTTCATATAATATGCTCGATGTAATACTGAAAAGTAATGAAGGAGGAGTCCAAGTAAGGTAAACATAAGAATACACGTTAGAACCTAGAAGTAAGATATTAGTAACACTTGATAACATATTATGCATTACTTGTCTCTACCTTTTCTCCAGATCACCAACAATGAGAATTTCTAGGATCTTCTTCAGTGAGTCATAGCATTCCTTTACAGCACAGTACATATACTTATCCTTGCTTATCTTTCGGAAAAGTTTCTCATCCTTCCCCACAAAATCTTTTGCAATGCTCAATGCCATTTTAAGCTAGTAAGAATGAGAGGGATGTTATTGCACAAGAACAGTAAGAGGTCAAATCACAACTTCTGAGTAAAAAAGAACATACCTTGTTTGCTAAAAGGAAAACGGGCCAACGAATCATGCCAGAAAGCAACTCCTGTGACATAGGTATTGTCATCAAATCTAACTCCCTGTTGCTTATCAAGTCTTCTACTCGAAGATTACTAATAATTTGGTTCCACACAAGAGCAAATTTGGCAACACCATCTTTTCCCATTTCTGATACCTGAGAATATATTAGTTCAACAGTCATTGTCACAGAAAAAGGGAGAGAGACATTCAAGTATTCTAGTTACAATATCACAGGGTCAAGTCCAGACCCTCTGAAATCTCTTGTTCAAGAAACTTCTTTTTCTCCTACGACCAGTTTTCAGCGAAGGTGGAATGAGGTTGACATTAAATGCAGAAGGCAACGTGTGAAATCTACTTCGTAGCATTCCTAGCGTCCGAATCTACAGTAAACAAGAGGAGTTAGACCCTTACATCATCAGTAAGGAAAGAAAAACATTTCTTAATCTTACCTCACCAAGATGATGTAGAACTCCATAAATTCCACCAAAGATTGCACAGAAAACAGAATACCAGATCTGTGTGTCCATGAAGTAGACCTGGCAAGAAAAGATTTATATTTTATCAAGCTAAGATATAGAAGACTGCAAATTGAGTTAGATTGTTTCAAAATTGACTCACAATCATTATTGGAGCCCATACAGCCACAATTGCACCAGCATTATTCTTGACTGTAACAGCAAACACATCCTCAATAGCTATTTTGACAAGAGGGATTCATGTCCAACCATTTAAAGACTGAAATGACAGAACTGAAAAATACCTTTTGGAAAGAGCTCATGCCAGTCATAGTTTCTTACACCAACTTTCATAATTTGCTTTGTTGGTGCTATGAGTGGTTTTATCTGCATTGTTTCAGTTCATTTTTATTGACCAAGTACTATAGTCATCAGTAAAGTAAAAGACAATCATACTAATAATCACCTCAAAAAAGTAGCTGAAGGAAAATTTGCTCAAGAGTACCAGTACCCAAAACAATGTATACCTGCATATTAATAAAAGCTGTGTCAGAAAATAATTTCCAAAGTACAAGGTATTATCACATAAGGGATATGGGTATACTTCATGACCGAAACTTGAGCTTCTTGCATGCCACGCCCAACATATAATCTAGGCTGCATAATGAACAAAAGTTCCAGGAATTTTCAGAAGGATTAAAAAAACACTACAAATGTGTTAGAGTTTAGTTTATTTTCACTTACATGTATTTCCTATTCCTAGTTTTCTATTAGCTTTTCCTAATTCTATGTTGCCTAGTATTATTGTATTTCCTATTTAGTATAGAGTTGATCCCTATATAAAGGGATGCTATCATTGTATTAAAAACAACAATAATCAATAATATATTAGAATTCAACACTACAAATGAAATGACAAGATACATGCAATGTAGATGACAAAATTCATAACCATGATAAGAAAAAAACAAATCTTTTGCAAATGGTACTTTGAAAAAATAGAAATGAACTAATGGTGACAACCAGCAACAATAATTATAACAAAGATTGTCTTGGAGGTGTTACAAAATGAATTGCAACCTCTATACAAACGTTACCTGAGTCCACCAGGACAAAGTCATGCATATTCGGGAGTCTGAAACCTCAATGTACTTGCTTAGAACAGGAACAAAAAATAAGACCATCTCAACCGCATTAGTCATCAAGTAAAAAACAACTGCAACCAAATAGGAGGAATAACACAATTCTCCAAGCCAGCTCCCATTCTGTGTCGAATAGCAAGTATATTTCCTTCTAGAACTAGCATAGTAAACAGGAAGGATAATGGCCCATATCAATGCAATAACAAGCTTCAGCACTTGCTTAATCTTCTGAGAGAACTCCATTGTATCTCTAGCTTTCCATGTAAAGCCAATATCGAGAATAGCTGCAACCACAAACCCCTATTAGATTCTTTCTAAGGATGATGAAAAGGAAAGTTCAATGTCTACCATTAACTGGTGAAGATATAACAATGGGTGGAAATAGACCATACCATGTAAGAATTTAAGAATTGATAACGTGATGAAGACGCTCATGATATCCTCAAATACTTCAGCATCAAATATTTGAAGAGGAGATTCCAACTCATGGCACGCCATAATTATCATTGCCTTTGAAGATAAATTACTAATCAACATCATAAAAAACCATCTTGATTCATCTAAATTCTAGGTTGCAGACATACCTGAAGGGATAGAATAAAGAAGCACCACATTCTATCAAAGCTCCTAAATATCTGCCAAAATGAACGGATCTCTATGAAATTTGTCTTCCCTAACCATTTTCTTCCAAGATCTACCTCCTCAGACTGCAAAGAAACCTGTAGAAAAAGGCAAATATGTCAAAAGCACAGATAAGGACAATTAGTCAACAAAAGACGGTAAACATGTGCAAGTGGAACCAATCTATCCTGCTTTTGAGAGTCTATTAACAGACTATAAAATCAGTGCCTTGTTTCCTAGGAGATCGAGACCTCCTATAGCCAACTCTTGAAATCCTTGATTGTTCTAGAGTAATTATGACATACAGATTTGTGTATCCGTATATTTTACTCTCAACTATAATGATTTTCTAGTTTCAATCAAACAACTGCAGGTATTATAATGCCATCCAATAACATTCATGTTTTTATGCAATTTTAACTTCACAAAGCCTCTTTTCCAAACCAACAATCCTGTCCTTGAGGAAAGAAAGTATAGATCAAAAACTGATCTCAATTGATAAAATGCTTCATACACTATCTGTCAAGCTAAAATAATCAGACAGTTCTGTGAAAATAAAATGATGATGTATAGGAATTGATTGCTCTAATAATTTTGATGGTCTCTCCAACGAATCATCAGAAGCAAATTGCAAGAAAGTGCTTTAGGAATTAAATTTGACACGGATATATTTACCCCCTCTTCTTCATCTGTTTTTCTTTTCTTCTTCTTCTTCTTTTGTTTTGCAGCATTGTGATCATCTGGAGATGGTACATAAAAGAAATCATGGTCTAGACGCATGGGCCATCCAATTTGAAAACAGTCACGAGACCTGCAAAAATACGAATTTGACAGACATAACTACCTCAATGCCCTTTATTGAGACCCTGACTTTTAGACATAAGGAGAAACAAATAGAAAAAGAATAACTAACCAAAAATACTCATTGAGATCATCATAGTTTCTCCATGTAGAATGGTCAGCTGTTCCATTTTCGTTTTTCTCAGCTTCCTTCAGTTATTTTGCAAGGAATTTAGATATCATATGGATACATATAGAGATATGAAGAAGAGGCCATTACTAACCTTGGATATAACGTTATATATGGGAGTAACAACATTTTTAAGGAAAGACTCAAAGCCTCCTCCATATGCTGGCTTGACCATCTCCCAAGTTGTCATGCTAACAGCGCCAGTTAGCATGCCATACAATTCATATGCCATCTAAATGAAGAGCAATAAAAATGAAAGCAAAACATGATGAAGTATATATTTTTATTTGATTGGTAACTGCAATCTGTAACTTTTAAAGCTTGATCTCAAACATGAACTTAGGTGTACACTAATGTAAGTGTAATAGTATTTCTCATGAAATCACCACTGCCTTCAAAAGCTTTATTAGTGTCTGCCAAAAGTTACCTAAATTTTGAAGTAGCAAGTGCATTTTCTAAAGAAAGCAAATATAAGAAGTGACAGACAGACAGCATCATATTTTTCAGCTTACATGATGAAAAATATAACAGAGGCACTCTGGCATGAATCTCAAGTTGGCAGCTTCCCCCCATATAAGTAAGTAAAGCCCGATATATAGAATCTTATATTGTTGGGCTTCATGCTTCACATAGGGTAACCTGCAATATACTCGGAAAAAAACTGACAATTAAAGCATGAAGACAAAAATAGAAGATGTTATTTTAGCAATGTATTGAAAAGGGGAAAGAAAGTATCAAAAGAAAACGAAGCAAGCATATATTTGTTTAACCAGAGATAGCAGTCGTTAATCAGTATATATGGAAAAGAGGTGAACCACACACTGTTTTGTTGGCATTAGACGAAAAAGAAAAGGATAACAAGTCGCTTTAATGCAAAGCTTGGAACAAATTAGACTACTACTTTTACCTGATGTTACTTTTTCTCCTCAGATATTTGCACCAATTTGTATAATTTTTGAAAAACTTTTTCATCAGCCCCTCAACTGCTCCATCTGCCAACTGAAATCATTTTAACACGTCAAATTAGCTGGTAAAATGAAGTTCAAATGAAACATGATAGAGTTACAACACCTTCAAGATAGATGTCTGCTTCTGAATTTGACGAATATGGGTGTTAGCTAGGAGTAGAATCAGATGCTCCCGCTGATTGGCTACATTTCCTTCCTGATGGAAAAAATCACATAAGCCACCGGGAAATCTTCAATATATGAAATGAAGTAAATAGAAAGTAGAGCACTTGTAAAATGAATGAGAAGAAAAGGATCAGTGTCTGAAAATGACAGATAAAGAGCGTCTATGAAGTACTTGGTCTTACATGTTCACCTTAAAAGTTATGAGTACATATTGTTGAAGTGCTCTACATTTAAAGAATGTGGATTGAGTGACCACTTTATATACTAGTTGGGTCCTCCTCCTAATAGTTTAACCTTTGGGATTGGAGTAAATTTTTTTGAAGCTCAGTTTGGCAGGTAGAAGTGTGGAGCAAAGAAATAATAGAATCGAAATTGAAAGAAAATTACCTGAAATCCAAAGCTATACTGCAGAAATTCAAATAAATCAATAAAAGGTCCATGTTTCTGAAAATCTTCCGAAGGGGGTAAACCACGCACATTCCTAACAGCAGCAACTGCAACCTTAATCTGCATCATTTACATATGTTATCACCATATTAATCCCAGTCGATTATAATTCATGTATACTGAAACAAAATACCCTCATACGACTTAGTACCTTCACCCAACCACACAAGAGAAAATGGCAGTAAAATTCTGCAAGTTTTTTTTTTTCTTCATGTGGAGGCTTTGCAAATAAGAAAGTGAAGGAAATTGAAATGTATTTTATAAAAAATAAAAAATAAAAACATATTTTATCAAGTGGAGTAAAACTAAGAAAATCAGTTAGATTATCCGCACAGCACCAGACCTCAGGGAGTTGCATAATTGGTTGCTGAATACCTCCATGATCAAGTGGAAGGATGTTATATGGTATATAGAACTCGGATTTAGTATGGATGCTATCTCTGTCAGCAAGGGCCTGTGAACGATAAATGGTAAATGTTTATGGTAATGATAAAGTCAAGAGGCAAATATAAAGATTAATGAATGATGCATAAGAAAAACCTGAGGACCAGCTGCATTTGTAACTGTCTCTAATACTTCATACAGCACGGAAGCAATTCTTCGGGCATTAATCAACTTTTCTCTATGGCTGTGTCAGATCAAACACAAATTAGAGTTGTTTGAACAAGCATCACTATATACAGAAGTGTGACAAATAATCAGTTAGTTAAGATAATTTACCTATGATCTAATTCAAATGCTCCACCATGCTTGATAATATATTGTTTGTACGCATGATAGACACGTCTGAGCTCACGAACATCACTCTTTTCCCTTCTTTTCCTAATTGTAGCTTCTTCATCCTATAACTCACCCAAGACAACAACAAGAAAAGAAATTGAATGGAGAGACAGAAGATAGATTCTTTTTGTCATGATAAGATCAGCACAGGCTAGCTTCATACAATTGGAAATTTCATATGACAAGCTTCATTCTAAGTACTTACAAGTTCAAGTCGCTGAAGCAGAGAAGTTTTGAATTGACGAACACCTCTCCCAGTTGAGTTGCTGTCCATATTATGAGCTATTTCAAAAGCATGAAACCGACCTGCCAGCAAGCCAATTTCCTAATGTGAAATGCTCCTTTATGAAGTCATTTAATCTTGAACTCTCATTTACAAGAATGAATCCAAGTGACATTATACAAGATTACTGCTTATAAATGATCAAGTATTTCACCTAAATAGCAAGTTATGAAATTCCGAAAATTTAAATTAATATGGAAGGCACAGGCACAGTACACTCAAAACCAAAATCATACATGAGAGCTAATAAATTATACACTAACCAACTAGTTCTTAGATAATCAAAATTAGACTAACAGGTAACCAATAACACATTAACAGATAAGCTTAACCATTATACCCAAACCCAGTTGGGGAAAAATCCAGAGTTCAGTACTTACAAAGGTAAGCAATACGCGGCTCGTCAATTTCAATCAAATTGGCAACCCGGAGGAACCTCTGAATCTCAGAAGCCAAAGTGGGTGGCAACCTCTCACTATCAAAGTGCTCAGGAACATGATCAACATCATTGTCGTCGTCGCCGTAGCCAAGAGTGATGGACCTCGTAAAGGGTCTGTTGCTGGTGCTAGTGCTAGTGCTCTCAACCTGGGTTTCTTCCAATAGAGGCTCTGCAAGCACAATCTCGGACATTTTGGCGGGTCGGAGAAGGGCAGGAAATGGGGAGAGAGAGACATGGGAGGAGGAGGAGAGTATATATGATGGATCTTCGTGTGCATTTGCTTAGCGAGGTCCGCTTTGAATCGAAGTGCTTTTGGGGGCAAAGTGGGATTTGTGATCTTTTGCTTTTGCTTTTTTGAAGCTGGTTTGGTTTCTGCTTTTGAGCCTCAACTCAAGAGACTGTGAATAGGAACAAGAAGAAGAAGAAGATGGAGATGGGTTTTTGGAGGGTATAACCGTACAAGGATTAAGGAAAAGTCGTTTTAATTATTATTTTTAATTATAAAGAAGTAATTAATTATTTAATTAATTAATCAATAATATTTCTCCCTTTTTCTTTTTGAGAGAATCAAAATTATTTCATTCCTTTTAAAAAATGTTTAAAATAAATAGAAGCAAAAAGTAGCATAAATTTTATGCTTATATTAATCCTTAAAAGAATTGCATTATTGTCTTGTGCATGGCAATATACCCTAATGAGCTTTTTGTGGATGATTAATGTTAAATCCCATTTATGGGTTGATAACACACAGATAAATCTTCACGAATATCTATTGTTAGTTAGAATCTAAGTAGGGATGGTAAAACCAT
>JAYMSU010000077.1:0-19131 GCA_036897765.1 Erodium chrysanthum | reverse complement strand
CATTTTTGTTTTTCCGGAATTAGACAGACAATAAGCAGACGTGAGCAAGATAAAATTAGCTTGACTTGACTGCGATTCTGCAAAAGTAATATTATCTCCCATTCCAATTCTATATAATAATTACAGCTATGGGTGTATTGTATACAAGTCAAAGTCAGTTCTTAGTCAAGAACCAATCAATGATGATAAGATGCATGGCAACACAAACAAACAAACGAAACCTGTTCATTGTTCTTGCTTGTGCAGCGGTGGCAACCAGGAATAGTGTAGCCAAGACTTACACGAGGAGGATAGGAAGAATAGGGTGTGTGGGGTTCATATGAATATGATGACCCTATAGCTACGGTCTTGTGACGTGTTGGACAGGTAACAAAATATCATGTTATTAAAGAAATGAATATGTGTAGTTTAAAGCGTTATCCATTTATCGGTTGTCATGGTCACATTATTGTAATAAAGACTTGGATTGGTGATTGTTGTAGCGATGGCTCTGTATCATTACAGCCGTTTGAAGCTGACTGACCATTAACGTTGGAGTAGAGAAGGGGACGGTAGTGAAAAGGAAGGGGATGACATACATCATCATTGATTTATTTTCTAAATTTCTGTTAGTAGGATTAACTTTGTGACAAGAATGAAGCAGAGGTTTATAAAATGAAAAGTACATGATTAAAAGTCGTTTGAAACAACATATGTCAAATATAATTTCCCTTATAGTATCAAGTTAGTGCTATCTTCTAATGATTTTGCTGGATTAGTTAGTCTTACGAAGGTTTATCTTTGCACCTCTACAAAAACATCGCAGTCAACCATTTTTCAAGTATTGAGCAAGCCAGGGATATGGAATAAAACATAATTGTCAGACAATCTAAAAGATAGCACTAAGAAGGCGATTTCATAATTGCAGAGGTCCAAGAAACCTTCTTAAACTGTAACTATCACACCAATAATGTCTAAACTGGATTAGTTACATTGTCGATTTCAATTAATTCTTCAGATGGAACCATCTTCAATTCAAGACAATTAGGCATACATCCTCCTAGAGTTGATGCAATGATATGCCATTATTCCCTTAACTCCATTTCCATGATCAGAATTTCCTTTTTTTTTCATATTAGTTATTTATAAATAACATGGATACACAATCAAATTCTACAGAAAATTTTCATCTCATAAACATAATCAACATATCACCCCAAGATGATCAAACATGCTTTAGAAGACAAAAAAGCCTACAGAGCTGCAAATAAGATGAACAGTTCCTAAGGTTACACCTTTCTTTCCTTCTTTACAATTCCGCTGTAATTGGACAGGAAAAAATTGAGTACAGGAAAATCTATAAACTAGTCAAAATTTACATGATTCTGATCAGTTCCCAACTGATTGCTTTCTAAACAGCACAAAGCGATTAATATTTCAAAGCAAATATCATAACTCACAACATAACCGTAAACCGATGTTAAGCATAACGAGAGTAGACAATGTTCACCACCACCAACTGGAAAGTCTTCTTCATTTTACTACTTCCTATGCCTCCGTTTTTGGTCTGCCCTCTGCCTCTTTTCATCATCCCATTCTCTATCATACATTCTGCAGTGCACAAGTTAAGGATCTCCAAAATCCATTTTCTGATATAAATGAGTATGACAAAAAGGCTAATTGAAAGAGCACAAGAAGATAAGAATTAACTTTCAACAGCACATTTAGTTATGCATGCATATACGTTGCTATATTACGAGAAACAGTCTTAAGGATACTGTTCAGCATCGCGGCGGCTCATTTTACTGGCTGCTTCTTTACCATGGATTCTCAAACCTGGTTCTTCCAAGTAACCAGTACGGGAAACCAAGGCTGCTTTGCGATCTCCCCTTTCTCTCCCATCATATGATTGAGACATACCAGCAATGGGAAGGGGTAGAGCTTGAGGGGCTGCAGGAGAATATTCGTCTGCTTCCACAGATGGTAGATGATCTCTTTTAAGTTTCCTCCTC
This sequence comes from Erodium chrysanthum, assembly GCA_036897765.1. Classification (NCBI taxonomy): domain Eukaryota; kingdom Viridiplantae; phylum Streptophyta; class Magnoliopsida; order Geraniales; family Geraniaceae; genus Erodium; species Erodium chrysanthum. The sequence continues at coordinate 17,140 of JAYMSU010000077.1, read as the reverse complement.
TTGGATGCAGCACCTGCCTCCATTTCTTCCTTCAAAAGATTTGCTTTCTCTCTCTCCCTATCCCTCTCCCTCTCATCCACCTACACACATACAGATAAGGGCAAGATGGCATTTCATCAGTTACATGATTAATACCATACATAAATATTAAAGAACAATCAAACAGACACCACAAACCTTCATTGACAGCACCTCTCGTTCTTCTCGCTTTCTTTCTCTGAAATCGTTTTCTCTTCTACGTTTTGCATCATCTAGGGAACTCTCTTCAGACCGTCTTCGTTCTTTCTCTTCATGCCTTGGAGAAAGTCTCTGCGTGTGTCTGCTGGTTCCACCCCTCCTGTCAGCATCTTCATCTCTTCTACCAGAAACAGATTGTGGGACTATGTTAGGAGGTAATGGTGGGGGAGGGGGTAAACTTTGCCCATGAAATCTCTCATCAGCATGAGACTTGTCTACAGAAGATTCACTGTAACGCACTTTGCCTCTATCGTCCTTAACTCTATCTGTACCCCTATCTTGTAGTCTTTCAACTGAGCGCTCTCTTCCAGGTCTTTCCATTGACCTAGCCCTTGATTTTTCAGCTACATCTTCTCCACGCGACTTATCAGGGCGCTCCAACCTTTCCCTGTAGTCTCTTTCATGTCTTTCCCCGCCTTTATCTTTTGATCTATCCAAAGACTTGTCAGTTGTCCTGTGAAGATTTTGATTATCAGCTCCAGATTTATCAAGATCAACAGATCGAGGATCCATGGATCTCTCTCTATCACTTTCTGTTTCTCTCATGTCACTTTCCCCTTTTCGACGTTTGACCAGTCTGTCAGGTTCTTCAGCTGGACTGGTTCTCTTTTGTAGCTTATCACTGGACTTTGATGCAGCATTGGAACTATCATGCCTAGGAGAGTGCACTAGTCGTGAAGATGAGGTCCTTGAGACATCAGGAGCTTCAACACTATCCTCTTTCACCGTGGAAAGCCTTGCATCAGAAGACTTGGTAGTCCCAATCTCCCCCTTCGAATCACTACCATGGGAATCTGAAGATGTTCTATTAAATGGAGGTGAGCTTTTTGCAGAAATTGTATTACCATTGGTGCCTGAGGAAGAAGCATTAGTTGTCCCACCTTGTCTGCTCTCTGATGAATGAACTGAGAGATCTCTGTCGCTCACAGAAGCTCTCCCAGCAGCTTTTCCAGATTTACCATCATCCTTTGCAGGATCTTGTTTCAGTGGCTTAGAAAGGGACCCAGCTGGCACAGACCGTTTCACTGAAGCTTTCATCTGTAAACAGGAGGAACAAATGCTTATAGAAGAGAATACAAATTCATGACAAAAAGATAAATACAATTAAAAAATGATTTTTCTATAGCATCATTGGTGTTCCATAAATGTTTTTCACAAAAGAGAAATGTTATTGGAGGGTTGCGGTTAGAGAACCATTAGTGCATTTTATTGATCTTTACTTGAAGGATTGTTAACTTCACAAAGCAATGTCAAAGTTTTAAGACATTATTCAGTAGCAGCTCACTAAGACCCGTGTGTTTTCTATAAAGAAAACAATACTCCATGTAAAACACGAACTGAATAAGAATTGATGACCCTAACACTTAGTTTACTTGCGGTTCTGATTCCAAGGCAAAATGAATTTGTATCCTTCATATTATGAAGACATAAAAGCATGGCTGTTTGATAAAAATATATTGCCTCCTATTATAATGCTAAAATTATAGTTTACATGAAACTTCCAGAAAACTATATTAAAGCACGTGTGTCTGTGCATGCATGTCTGAGAAAAAACTGGATTACAAAATGATAGTACCATCGAAAACTTTCTTGACATGAGATAAAGAGCTTGCAAAGGTTCCCTATCATAAAATAGTTGCAAAGGGCACATATCATAACTTTCTAATACTAAATGAGCCAACCAAGCTATAGAGGCGTTTTCCCAGCTTGTGGCTCCAAATTAAATACGATTACACCCCTGATATAAGACTACGACAGTGTCTGACAGTCTGACAGACAATACTTAAAAGCCTATAATGCTAAAATGGACAAGAAAACTACAAATTTTACAATACATCTGTAAGAAAAGAAGAGAAAAACAAAGATAATTTGTAGTAAAACAGAATGGGCAAGAGAACAGGTAATATACCTCAGACTCTGTAGAATTCTTGTGAGTAACTTTGGCAGCATTATCGTCTGATGCCCTATTTGTGAATTCATCCATTTGTTTCTGGTTTTCACTCAACCTGGACCCACCCTGTACAGTGACTGGCAGCACTGATGATGGTGCATCTGACCCATTTGCTAACGAACCACCTTTTAGTGTAGGGTGACTTTGATCAGATTTTGAACTTGGAACACTTTCTCCTCTTTCCAGCCGCCCATCCACAGGTTTAGTTCTTGACGATGGATCTTTGCTTGAATTAGTAGAATCTGAATGATGGGTTCCAGTTGAAACAGCCCTTCCACCAGAAGGTTCATTCAAAGAAATATTAATGGCAGAACCATTTTGGATGGAAGCATTACCAGATATAGCTTTGGATCCCAATGATTGAGCTGGTTTTAATTCGAGAAAGCCCATCCCAAACTCCTCATCAGTTACCCATGACGGCTACAAAGTTGGGCATATAGTTAATTAGCAAATATAATCATGAAAAAATCACAACAAAAATCGTGCAAGATACCTTTCTAGCAGCCAGAGCTGCAGCAACACCTGTTGCCAGCACCTTGAGATCCTCTCTTTCATCGCCTTTTATTTTAGCTACCTGTATGCGATCAAGGAAGATGAAGCAAATGAACAATGTACAGTAAATTTATTATATTAAGGCTAAATAAACATTCTAATTTTCAAAATGTCTTACCCGCTTTTCAAGGTTAATGCCAGTCTTTCGGGTGACAGGGAAAACCCCAGAAATTTTTGTCAACAAAATAAGAGCATTTCGAATTTCCATGTACTCAGTTGATTCCAAGCACTGAATTAATAACCGTGTAATTCTCTGACTCCATTTCCAGTGCACCTTCATATAAAAGGGCACATGAATCACAATCATGCAGAAAAGATATATAGGATGTAACTTAAATTTCTCTACTAAAAGTAGCATACAAATTAAGAGCCAATGAGAAACTCATACAGTAGCGAAGTCAAGTGTTTATAATAATACACTCTTACACCAGAACACAGGAAGCTTTCTACACTTCATTCAAATTTAACTAAAGGCACATACCCAACAGCATTCCAGCCTTGCATGTAAAAAATATCTAACTGACATGACTTGATTTATTGCAGATTCATTTCTTCAAGTTAACTGAAGCAAATGATATTATTGCTAAAATTAAGGATTTCCTGAATAATTTTTTTTTTTCAAATGAGAGTACCAAGTCCACCAACTTCATTAAGATAAAAAAAAAATCAATGGAGGTGCTTGATGTTCTTTGGGATATCGTTATCAAACTCACCTTAATAAATTGACCATATGTAACACGTTGGCTGTTTGGATATCTGTAATAGACAGCAAACCCAGGCTTGTTTCCGCATTCCCGTTCATAGATTGATTCATCGCTCTGAGAAAGATAAATAAATATATTATCATCACCGTTACCAAATCAACAAATAATAATTATATAACTAAAGAGTAAGAATAGCTTATTACCTTCCAATGGTAAGCAATTTTTAATGTCTCATAGAGAAACCTCCCAAGTCTACCCACTTCATACTCAGTGCAGCAGCAGATCATAGGTTGTAGAGTCTTGCATATTAGAACATCAATGTGGTTTACTGTGTTAAAAAATGGTGTCCCAAGAGAATGAAGAGTGTGCACAAACATGGCACAATAAACAGCATCTGGCATACTGAAAGTGCAACGTGGAAAGATGCAGCGCTGGAGGAACTCCATGTTTATCTTTAGCGTATCAGGACAGGAGCTCAACCAGTGGTCCTTTTCGCGAGTAAGCCGCCTACGAACAGATGCCACATTGTCTTCATGTTTGTGGAGCTCACTTGTTAGACGATCAAGAGATTCTTGAATTCTTTCCTTGTCTTTCTTCCTTTTGGTGATCGCTGAACTTGAGTTGTCAGAAAGCTCTTCTAAAGCTTTAAGAGCAGCATGCTGCTTAGAAATTTCAGACTCATAACGGTGTCTAGGAACGTAAAGATCATAAAGTGTGAGACCCCAAAATGTAGCGTAAAGATCGGGAGACAGACTATTCCAGGCTTTTGATGGCAACATAGTTCTAACTGTGTCAAGAAGATCTGACCACCTGCACATACAGGTGTAAACACTATAAGAAACTGTTTTGTTTATAGTTAAAAACACAAGACATTCGGTCAGAATGAAAGAAGCTCTGGGTGCAAATATAAAACAAAAATGAGCAGTAGCACATCATACTCCATGTCAAGAGGATAATCCTCAGGACACAGACAACAAAAATAAAAGTGAGAAATATTACATAATTGGTTTTCTAGAAGAGCCAAGATCCAAAATGATTTTCTCAGATGATTCTGTAGGTTCAGACTCCAAGTCAACGGCCGAGGTAGTTGCCATTTCTCCGCTGTCCAAAGGCCAGAAGACATCAGGTTTCCCCTGACTCTTGAAAAGTCTCATTATAGGACGATATATCAAAAAGGCCACCTGGAAAAAATGAACTGGTATGAAATGGATGCGAAAGCCCAATTCATTAATGATGCCAGCAAGAAAGAGCAAATGAAGGAACTAGCAAATTAAAAACAAAACCCTAAGAGAGAGAGCATGTGTTTGGGGCACACCTCAGGATCCAGGTGATACAAGTGGATGAGCTCATCAAGTGGGGGGATCAGCTGAGCGTAGGCTGTCGCTGGTGTCACTGCACTACAAAGAAACTCTACAAATTGAAGTAGAGTCCCATGGCATCGATCAAACTGCTCACTAACCATCTTGATGTAAGGCGCGTCAGAATTTATGAGAACACTACAGGGAAAAATAACTCCAGATGATTATCAGTCGGGTAGCATCACTGCCAATGGCAGTTAAGTAGCAGAAGCAAGAGAGGGATGTTGAATTATGAGTTACTTCACCAATAAGTCAGTCAAAACAGAATGCTAAATTTTAAATTGGGATATATATGACACCAGGCTACACAACTAAAAGGTCAACCTTAATAGTTTGGTTTGATTCTTCCCTTTACCGCTTATTTCTATTTTCATTTGATGGACTACTTACTTCAACACTCTCCCTCACCCTCACAGGTAGGACTGAACTTCTACGCATGGGTCATACAATAAAACTCATCTGCATATATATGGAAGACCACAACAGAAGCCACATATGGGTCATATTGATATATATATCATGACGTGCTCCACAACTAAGTGTAGTTGGGGTTGATTCTTCCATTAGTATCTACATCTTGTTTTCTACTATTATTTGATGTGGGACTTCATACTTGAACACATACATATACAAAACATAACATGATCGTGTGTAACTCAATTATTGGACACATCATGTGACCATCTATGATCACGGCATAATTTACTAAATCTAAGCAAAATTGAACAGAAGATGCTGATATTCTTTAACACAACATAATAAAAACTAAAAGCGAGAAAACAAAGTTTGGGTGGCTACACGAATCCTATAGCACATCAGAAGCCAGTCATCAAAATCATTGATGACCACCTTGCTGAATCAGTTTTGAAAGAAAAAACACACACAACCAGGTATACTCAAGTCAACCAAACTCTTGACACCAAAAACAAAGATGTTATTATCATGCAGATAAATAGTGTGGGTATCAATTTCGTTGCTCATTTATTAGCTTTTTAGGACAGAAATATGCGTACACTGAGCGATGTTGAGCAATAAGCAACAAAAGGGGAACTGCCAGCTTTGGTTCATCCTTCGAAAGCAATGAGTCCCTCAGCCTATTGGTGGATTTGATCAATGCCTGTTTGGAAAAGCAAAACCTTCAAGTTTACTGTACAAGACCAAAGAATGTTTCACTCCCTGCTTAAAACCAAATCAAAGGTTAAACACACCTTGTTATTTCGAGTAATCCCATAAGAAGTAGCCTGAAACCGCAGAGTTTCACTCCCTGCCATGGAATCCAGCTGTTCCTCGGTCAGGTTTTCTGTGTACTGGACATTCGCCATTTGTTGAATGAGTTCCTGTACCAATCATATAATGTGCGTTCATGACTGCTATGCTATGTGCTTCATGACAAACCGTGTGATAAAGAACATTTGAATTTTCCAATACCTGTAGGAGAACAAGCTCAATTCCCTTTCCCCGTTTCAGTTGATTCACCAGATACTGGAAGAGACCTCTCAGTTCCATGGAAGGGTACTTCTTACATCTACAAAACATGCAAAGAACATTAGATAAAGCTCAACTCAGTATCTACATAATGATGATGAGATTTTTTAAGATGCATCTACTATCACATACAGCAAACTTTAGTAATGATTGTTATAAAGTCTAGGTCTTAAAGAAACCGACAAGAAGGAGACGAGAGAGTTCATATGAGGAGAAATAATTTCTATGGCAATGCCTCTTACTCTGAAGTCTGTAAATTGGGGAAAGACTTTTTCGACATTCCTTTGGCAGAGCTATCACACTATTCTCCTAGAAAGAGAGATGTAGGCAACCCGTCTAAAAAAATTATTTTTTATTGGTGACGTGATGGTATGAAGACATTCTACAACAATATACAACACAAGAAATATTACATTTTCTAGATGAAACATGACAAGCATATTCTAACAACAAATAAGCCTGTTACATAGTCCAAACTAGTCCCATAGTTTACTGGTTTGTCAAAATAAATAACTAATTATTAGTACTAGGAGAAAGAGATCCAATAACACCTTTCTGTGCATCCATTGACTTTAACATCTCATTTTTATTTCTAGTTGCATTGTATAGCACAAACAAACATGAAAACCGATTCACATCCATATGATTCATCAAGTAGAAGAGGAGACATGGCACTTCAATGATTAAAGTAATAACCTTTATCAGAAGAATAAGATAATAGGTCACCCATATTATTGCGGTAAGAGGACAAGAAAACGAAAGTAAGAACTCTGCTTCATGTTTGAAGTTAATCTTTTAGAGCAAGATATGATGACAATAAAAATTCAGGCTTTTGTTGTATAAGGGCAGAATGCAGAGAAGAAAGTGTACCCTCATAAAAAAAAGGAATACAGGACCAGTACAGCCATCTAATCTAATACATCCAAAGAGCTACTAAAAGATAAAAAAACATAAACACATATTTATAAGCAATGGCACCTGATGTAAATACAAACTCCCAATGGAAAGAAATAGCAGAAAGTTAAGTTCAAATACAAGAATAAACATATAAAACAGCATATGAAATGTAGCTGATGTTTAGGATGAGAAAAATACATACAGGTGACCCCAGAATGAAGCCAGTGATTGAAGCCAATCTGACAAATTAAGGCCATCATCTTTTAGCTTCTCACGCCCACCTTGTGCAAGGCGCTCAATAACAACAAATTCCAGAACATCATACTCGAGCTGTACATTGAAGAGGCAAAGATGAAATTAAGAACACATCAACCGAACTAAAGAACATAGAGGAGACCAAAGCAATCATTATAATATTTACGTAGAACAACTTTAAAGAAATTGTGACTACATAATTATGTTATGCGAAAACAAGACAACTACTGAAAACCTCAAAAACAAAAAGCACCAACCATTCCGTTTTAGATAGTTGCATCAAGATGATCACAGGTTTACTAAAATCAAGCATGATAAATACCAGAAACCACTAGTTTTAACAATCTATCCAAGCACATTACATGTATAGCAATCAAAATCCTCACCTGCGTCAAATACTTGAATGCATCTACAACTGGAGTAATCATATCTCTGTATGCCTCAATCTGCACAATAAAGTGACAAAGATATTGCTCTTTCAGGTTATATAATATTAAAAACAAGAATACAGTTGTTTGTATTAAAAAAATACCTGATGAACGATAGTTCGAAGTACAGTCATTGGATTTGCATGAGCAAGTTTGGCAACCATCCGACCAAGTTGCTTCAAATTTTCTTTTGCTAGCCGTTTTAAGATTCTTCTAGTGTCCAACTATAAAACAATAAAAATAGTAAAGGTGCAATTTAGCACAAGACTTCCAACATTTACAAGGACATACTCAAATGAAACTATGGCACTGTACCTTCGCAGTTTGCCTTGCAGCCAAAACCATAGGAATGCGTTCGTCATCTTTTTCCCATTCACCATATAAGCGGTACCGCACCTGAGCAGGAAAAAACTATACTCATCAGACCTGTCTACCTAGCCAAAAAATTGCATTGATATTTCAAATATCTCTGATGTAAAGCCAACCTCATATGGAAGGAGGGCCATTACTTCCCAGATTTCCTGCCCTACAGCTGGATTTGCTGGTATCAACTGCAAAGAAGGGAGCAGACAAGTTCCTAAAGCTTCCTCCACCCTTGCCTTAGCTTCCTTCAGGTGCAGGTGAGGATTTCGTTTTCCAATGGTGGATTGGTGATTGATAGTTCCATCACCTGAACCTACAAGCTCTAGTGCAGACATGAAGTATCCCCTCAATACCCTACAAACCTACTCAAAATGAAACCAAAAAAAGATCAAATGATAATGAGCTCAATATATGTTCAAAACTTGGAGAAAGAAACACTACACTTGCAAAAGTTCAGAAAATAGCAAAAAAATCACCTTTTGCAACAATAAAGTATCACGATATAGATACGGACCCACAGCTGCAAGTAACTGGAAAAGTTCTTTGGGGACATCAATAAACGACCCGTGTACTGAACGACTTGTCAAATCAATCAAATCAGGGCTGGATCCTGGTAACTGAAGGGTCTGAAGATGTTTTTGATGAACAATACCATAAACTGACGAGATTGATTTCTCAATAAGCCTGACAATTATGACACAAATCATTATAATGTATGTAACAAGATATCATTATGGGTATGGAGATGTGTAAACAACAATCTTTAAATTCGGCATCTTAAATGGAGCTACAATTAAGAATGATACGCGTACACCTCCACAAATAACTTATGAAAGTCACTGGGTGCTTTGAGTGTATCATTGAAGTTCAAACTCAAGTATACTACGAACCAACAAAAAAATAAGGGGATCAAAAAAATAGAAGCATTTACCTGAATAAACCATTACAGATTTCAATGTGTGCCACGGGATTAAGAGGTGAAAGCCGATCAAATAGTATATGTGCATGGTGCCTGATAAAACAAGAGTAATAAAACAAATAATTAGAAAAATACCTTAAGTACAAGAAAATCTCTTCAGAGGTGCCAGATTTAAGAAGGCTCATTTCATATACATGTGTATGATGTGTAATAGCTATTACTTGATATAATGTCTAGTTCTTGAGCAAGCATCTGTACAGCTCAAATTAAAACCTGGAATTCAATTTTGACTAAAGACTAACCATAATCTGGTACTCGAACCTGTAAGTGAAGTTGAAAAATAAAATACTAACTTTAGGTGCACAATCCCATTGACAAAAGAAATGAATATCGGCATATAAACTAATAAAAGGTTCCTGAAAAGCCTTCAATGAGACATCCCAAAATAGATGAAATTTGGCTTCTACTACGAAGATCTTGGCTTTGGAATTCATTACAGGGTGTGGGACAAGCTACAGCAAAGGGTAGTGATACAGCCTTTATTGTCCTATAGAAAAGCAAGAAACAATCATATGAGGTAGTTCACAAATGTACTAGGTAAATATAGATGGGGATGAAATGAAAACTAAGAAATTTCAAACGAAGTACAAACAACTATAGGAAACAATAATAAAATGTGAATGAGGTCTAACTCAAATGCATCGCACAATAACCATAGCGAAGCAATGAAATTATATCATACTCAAAGGGCAAGATTTTAGCAATCTTACCAATCATCAACAGAAAGAAATCCTGTGAGCAAGCCCAAAGTTTGATTACTTTCAACCTCAGAGCAACGTTCAGCAACTGCTTCGGTTTCCATGTCCAATGCAGCAAATAGGTCAACTGTGACATCACCACCTTGCTTCTCATCATCCATGAGATCCTTCCCAGTAGCAGCGAGATTTATTTTTCCAATCTTATTTGCCTGAACAAATCAGTCACAAAACAAGTACACAATAAAAAAAATTAATACAACTTATGCTAGTGAATTAAAATTCAAATATGCTAAAAAAATATTTAAACCCTTAACAAAAAGAACAGGAAAGGATGGCACTAACTGTCTGCAAAGTAAAGATATGAAAACACTTACTAAAAAATGAATTGATTTATGTATATGAACTAGAGAGAATAATAAAATGATTTAGCTCAGGTCAAACAATTAACCAGGAATGACTACTTCACTAGAAAACCTTGCTTTTAAAAAACTGTTGGTGATTATAAAAAAAGTGAACCAAAAAATGAATATCCTGCTACAACTAAAAGTACTGTACCTCATCAAGACGCTTGGTAGAGAAAGCGTTATGATGCTCAAATGCTTCCTCATCCTTTGGCAGTAAATGTACATATCTGCAACAAAAGAATAAAACCATATTAAAACACTAAAGCAGACTTTAGACTACTAACAAAAAATATCCATTTGAGATACCCACTTCCTATGAAAGCAGAAAAGGTATATTTTTAAAATTTTAGATTTTTCACATGAAAAAAACACTTTCTACGATAATTTTCTAGTGTACATCAGTGCATGTCTCATTGTCTCCAATGCCACCAAAACTCACCTTCTATGATTGGTCAGCACTGTTTGATTGAACATGTCAATTTTCTAAAAGGGTGACATGATTGGTTTTTATAAACACGTTCAATAAAGGATAATTGTTAAAAGGCAAGACTTGGGCTTTTTATTTGGAGGGTCGTGGCAATCACATTTAAAAGGCCTCCAACTTTGAACCAAACGGTGACGCACATATCTAGATAGACAAGTCTCTTAAGTCAACCAAGAACTGTTGTATTTATATATCATTACTATTTAGGGTGGCAAAAGGATAATCAAATGTCCAATATTTTTTGGAAAATAACAACTCACATGTCCAAATGGTGTATCATGATCAAATCGTTGCACCATATGAGTAAATGATGGGAACTGGCGGTATTGGAGAACATTACCTAAAAGCTCTGACATACCTATAACCATAGTTTTAAAAATCCCTTCGGGCTTACACCTCGAGGCATAAGCTTCAAGGGATTTTTAAAACAAAGCCATTTTCTTAAGAGTAATCAAATTGCATAGTGTACTGATACAAAACTTAAAAAGACAAAAAAGAAAACATAATTTTAAACAGCAAAATTTGTCCCTCAAAAAAAAAACAGCAAAATTTGTCAAGTTGACCTAAGGTGCAGAGGCTTAAGCCTCATGTGCATGAGGCGGCGAGGTGTAAGCCTCAGTGGGATCTGATTTTTGTGAGGCGTAGCCTCAGAGCTTATTTTCGGTTGCCTAGCCTCGAGGCGTAAGCCTAAAGGGAGTTTTAAAACTATGCCTATAACCTACATCAACCGTTATTGTATTGTACTCCTCACACATGATAATTAACCAAGGTGAACATCAGTTTCTCAAACCACGCTCACTTGTCTGACTCTTGCACAACCACATTAAACATTATTATCCGATAAAATAAATTTTATATTAATAACATAGAGTGGAAACACAACTAAACAGGAACTTCCATGATTTTTCCTTAACATTGAACACAGGGGAAAATGGCTCACATGCTATCAAGATCAATGAAATCTTCCTTCACCAGCAGAGCTGTAAGCTTATAAAGCCCAAATGGCACAGGACTATTTACTTCCAAACGTTGATAATACTGGAATTTAAACCCAAGAATCTGTGCAGCATGAGACTGCAATAGGAAAATGGTAGTGTATTATTAAATCAAGGACGCATCAGATGATAAGAACATGGATTAAAAAAACTGAGATTAGAATCCTTACCTTCGGAAAAAGAGGAATTAGTTCCAAGAAGATATTGTTATCAGGCTGAAGTTCAAAACACTCCAAAATCTGAGACATTAAACAATATCCATAACACACGTGAATATCACCAACTGGAGTAGCAAGTCTATAAGCCAATACATCAAAGAATCACATGAGGCAAAGAGATAACGAAATAAAATTAAACTTACAATATCAAAAACACGGTTTGGGTCTAGATCAAAGTGTCCAATCAGTGACTGCAATAATGAGGTAGTCAGAAATAAAAATTACCACATGAGCACGATAATATATACATTCCAGGAAAAGAACTATATCTGAAGACCTTAATTATGCCAATTGTCGCTGTTGATGCATTTTGAGTTGAAGCTTCACCATCTCGACAAAGAAGGGTCACCTAGTGTTCACCACAAGAATATGCATGTGTCAAGCACAGAAGCGATAAGAAACCATGTTATTCACAACTTTGCTAAGCATACATAAGGCCAAAATAGAGAGCAGAAATAGTGATTATAAACATAAAAGTTGTGGCAACGATAATATATGTTATTTAGAGAGCTCCAAACACTACAATGATGATTAACGTATCTTAAGGATTAAAAACAAAAGTTACTCCCCTGTAACTGAAGTAATAGATATCGCCTAAGGGGATCAGCACAGATGTTCCAAATTTTGGAATCCAATACATCTAACATCCTCCTACCAATAAAACCCCACAACCAGTATTTTATAGCCTGGTCACACTTCCATCTGGGCTTTTTATCAGCAATTGTAAGGTGCATACTTTGGTAAGAGAAAGGAGAACAGAATTTTTCTGAATAACATTACAAAGGTAAATCTTCTACAGGATTAAACAGCAACTATGATGTACAATTTATGTGCATGTCGTAACTAGGACACCTTCCATCTGTCCAAAAATTAAGAATTTGCCCTGTGTTAGCGCCATTGTCATCAGAATACCTATTTCACACATTCACTGTACTATGGTTCCTCAGCAGTCTCTGGTGTGTTGCTATGAAAGTACCTCCATGAACAGTACTTCTATTATTCTATAATATACTACATTAAGATCATTAAAATAAATTATTTTAGAAGCATGATCTCAGAATTATAGAAATAAGTAATTCCACATCCTAATAAAAAACAGCATCCTTTATATTTAGATACGTGAATTCTGAATAAGGGTTAGACTTGACTGGTAGAGACATGGTGTGAATAATGATGTGTTTCTCACATGTATGTCCTCATTTTATATCTTTTAGAATGTTAAATAAAATCCCAGTGTTCGTATACAAATCATGAATGTGAAACGGCGAATTCTTCTATATTATTGAACCCATGCTTGGGTGATGTTCTTTTTCATTGTGAGGAGAAAACAAAAAAGCAACATTACTAAAAGCTAAACCATTTGAAGAAAATGTACCAGTTTGGCATAACCCTCACTCTCTTCACGAAGAAGGTTAAACTTTGATTGCTGGTAGAGAAGACGAGTGTTTACTCTGACCTGCAAACATTACCACAAAAACAAGAAATGGGAATGACTAAAAGATCAGCATTTGATTTTGAAGATAATATCATCAAAACTAATTTATTGGATAAAATGCCATAAGCAGTCAGTCTCATGCATGTCATTTTAACAATTTATTCAAAAAATACAGAAGAAAGATTTGTTCTTCTCTTCCTCTGTACTGTTTTCATTGCATTGCTTTATTTTTCCTTGTACCAGACCTTTGTTTGTGGTTTGTGGCTCCCCCCCCGGGGCCCATACCACTTTTTGATTAATGCATTTCTTTCTCTGAGCAAAAAAAATAAATCATTCCACAACTAAAAGCTTCCCCCCAACAAGCACTTATTCAATGTTAACCGTCTCAAGAAGCTGAGACATCCCATGGCGAGCCACATACATTCAAATGAACCAAAACCGAAGAATATATAGATAGTATTCAATCTTCAACTATCAAGACATTAACAAAGCATATAAAAAAATCATGTGACATGTTGGATCAAGATAAAAAGAATGAAATAAAAGAATTTATCAAATCAAGCTGTCAAAAGTTTTAAATTAACACTATGTTCCCAATCGCAATTCATAACCAGGGTATGAAGCCATAAATTATCATTTTCACACCTCCTTATTCTTCAGCTCTTGAGCCTTTATCTTGATCATTTCAGCCTCCCAAAGAAATTCTTCCTACATTGCATGAACATGTGTCAATCTCCTTGCCCTGTTTCCAGAAAGGCAAAGCAAGAAACAAAATATGACATGCAAAGAGAGCCCAATAACAAGATTCACCTCGCATCGCTCCTGGAAAAACCTCAATGGAACCAATGCAGATTCCACCAGTGAATTTGCCTATATAAAATGATACATAAAGTTATAAATAAGATTGAAGAAACAATGGCAAACATGATGTAAAAAGAACCCAAAAGGGGGTTCTTTCAGCTTAAGAAAATTGTGAATCGTTCACTAAATCCTACAAGAGAGTCAACGGAATCCGGCATATCAAGCACAAAACCATCCCCCCCGACCCCGACACACATGATTTCCCATATATATATTGCATAACACCGCTTGTTATGGTGAAGGTTTGGCAAACAGCCCTATCTCCTTTGTTATTGAAACTACCACCCACACATATTGATTTTATCATCATAACATATAAAATGGCCAAGTAACTACAATAATGTGAACAATTTTTGGCAATGATATGGACTATAATGGGAAATCATGCTAGTTCACAAATAATGGACGGTTGAGACAAGTTTTTAAAGACAACCAATGCAGAACTCAAGCTAGCTAATGTAACTATAATGATATCTTATGTAGATCATAGAGAAGCTAGTAGAAGTCAGAGAAAGCAATGGCAACAGAGTTGACACAATGTAGATAAAGGGATAAATGCTTAGAGAAGATGTTTGTTGAAATGGCATACTAACCAATTTGATAAGACGAGCACGATAATCTGCGGGCATTGTGAGCTGCAAGATAAGAAGAGACAATCAAAAACCAAAGATAATTTAGTTTGTTGCAAAATAACTGTAAGTGGAAATTGTTTTTCTTGCGACATAATCCATATAAAGCTTAAATTCTTAAACTGAGAAAATGATGATAATTGTACTACATCGTAAATCAAAGAATTAAAAATAAAATGATTTACACTTTAGCTATAAAATTTAGATGTTTGCTACTGTCTGGTTAAACATTCAGGCTCCCTATATCAAAGCATAGGATTTCAAGAGCTCAACACACACCCAATAAAGTTTAGAATGTCACTTCATCATGGTCCAAAACAAACAATACTGATATTCTCATCCTCACTCTAACGCTAGCCTCTAAGTGTCTGTATTATATACATAGCCCCCCCACCAAACACAAAGCGATCAATTGAATAATTAAAGCCTTATTGAAATAACACGTCTGTATTATAGAGCTAGTTCTGCCAGATACATTAGGGTGCCAGCTTTAAACTTATTTAAATTGTTAATTCTCAATCATCAACTTGGCTTTGGAAATAGCCTGGCAATTCTTGTTCTTGTTGCTGTTAACTCTGAGAAGTGAGAACCTATTTCTTATTAAAAGGTATTGCCATATAGAAGAAAAAAATTATGGGCCCAACAACATAATTTGCATGTCTAAACTATTCATACAATACCCTGGAACCCTAGCATATTTGAAATTCTTAACAATATCCCTTATTCTGGTCATATAATTGCAGCTCTTACAAATAAAAATGCCACCAACCAGTTATTCAGCAAGTATCACAATTAAGAGATATAAGAGAACAATGGTTATTTTAAAAAGAAATTCTACCAGAATCAATTATTTTTATCTTTAGTCAAGCATTAGTAAACCATTTATTGTTGGGAATGAGAGATACAGTTACATATAATGTGCATATGTGTATCACTTCTAGAACAACTTTCTTAAGGAAAAATACAAATAAGAGGTCCACTAAAGCAGGGTAGGAGTAGGATCAATAAATCTGGTTTGACAGGAAAAATATAACTGGTGAGTTCAAACAATGGTTCTCATACTTTGGCAACTGAATAGAGAAACAAACAGCAGAAGTCGCGATCTAAAAGCACTTTCAGGACAGGAATAACAGCATGCATCTTCATAGAAGAGTCATCGCTCACACTCAGGGGTAAAATGCATCCTAGCCTACCATCAATCCCAGCTCAGCCAGTTAGTAACAACAATGTAAGCATTTTTTCAAATTAACTAGTTCCAAAAAACAGTTCACTTCGGTTATAGGATATCTAACTACCCAGAAAACTAAAAGGTGATAAATTTATAACCAATAAGTAGAACTAGTGATGACCCAGAAAACTACATGGGGAGAATTTATTACCAAAACAAATATTTTTATTCTTTTGCCAGTAGAGACTGTATAGCTTTTCTTTTATCAATGATCACAGCTAACTAAATCAGAACCTAGAAATATCCAATTTCACATCTTCCTCTTTCCGAAAAGTAGCAGCAATTAAAAATAACTATAAACATAATAGTGAAAGAAGAATGGAAACAGTACATCTTGCGCCATTTGGGTCACAATATCCGCAAAATTCGAGGCCAGCTCCTGCTGCGAGACCTTCTCCAGAAACTCAACCGAATCCAACACCGTCTTACACTTCTGAAACGCCAACTCTCCACGAACCTACGAAAACAGCACTCGGTCATAAACACGTATGCGGAAATGGCGAATCGGCAGCGGAGAAAAAACAACTAACCATGGACCAGGAGAGCTCGTAGAGGAATCGGAGGATAGGGACGGGGTTGGAGTGCTTGAGGGTGGGGCTTCCGCTGCTCTTCCATTCGCGAAGGAGGTCATCCGTGACGTAAATACACTCCACGTGAGGGAGCGACATAGTATGGAGCTCGGAGAGAATGGGAACAAAAACCCTAGAGAGAAGGGGGCGGAGGCACGGGGTTGCGGCGGATTAGAGGGGAATTGGTGCAATTAGAGGAGGTTTCATCCGATCAAGGTGAAGGAAATGGAGAAGAGAGTAGGGTTTGAGAGGATCTGGAGCTCTGTGAGGGTTTTGGGAAGGGGATGGGGTCTGGGTGAGAGCCTGGTCTGTTTCTTGTGTTCTTCTGTGTAGACCGATCGGTCTCTCTCTCTCTCGTGCTTTCCGGACCCGGGTTGTCGAGCATCGTTCAGTGCAATGGGTCGGGTCGA
>JAYMSU010000076.1:0-19391 GCA_036897765.1 Erodium chrysanthum | reverse complement strand
TATTCATGTAGCCTCCAAAATTAATAATACCCTTCTCTGAACAACAACATGGGCATATTCTATGTTGAAGACCCACCGAGTCCTTCTCCTAAGAGATTCAAATTCACAGCTGCAGCCCTCAATCTCATGGATGCATTCTCGAGCTGCCATACTTGCGGCGCACGCCTTTCCACTTCAAGCATCCAAGATGAAACTGACTCCGACGATGAACTGGAAGTAATCAATCGTTCCCATAATCTTCTCTGATTTTCTTGATTGTTCTGCTTTGCTTACCTTTCTGTCTTTCATCTCATCAGGTTGTTGTTTCGGAGATTCGTAGTAGAGCAATGGAGAAGCTTGGGCGCAAGTCAGGCATTGTTACAGACAGCTTCTCGTGGGTCTTCTCGGGGGCAGCAGCAGGAGAAGGAGAAGGAGAAGGATGTGATGCTGAAAAGGAAGAAGAAAGCGATGAGTTTTTATCCGTCAAGAGTTGCTTCACTCGCTCCTCAAGTGCTAGTAGAGAAGCGTTTTTCTCAGTGAAGACAAAGTTTTCTGTCTGCTCCAGCTTGAATGGAATCGATTTTAAACAGTTCGAGGGTCTGGACTTTGGAGATTTCTCGCGAAGGCTATCGATACTGAAAGAGTTATGTGACTGCGAGGGGTGGCCCTTCGGCCTCTGCAGGAGGGCATTGCTGCTACCACCTTTGCCCAAATCACCAGCAGAGTCTTGGTCATGGCATAGAGGCAAACCACCACTTAAAAGGACCGTCGTTTAGCTCAAAGCATCTTCAGTTTCATGTCAAATGCAAATGTTACTGCTTACTCTCTGGCAGAGAGTCTCTGCATACAAACTTTTCTCCTACTTAACAACTGGTATCCTATTTTTATTCCTTGTATATCTCTCTATAGTTCAAAAATAATACCATGTCATGACTATAAATTGAATCTGAACGAATTTAATATTTAGATAATAATTCTGAAAAAAATGTTTTTAAGTTGAAAATTTGAATTTTCAATATCATTTGTAGAAATTGTCCTATTTGAGAACAAGTATATAACTTTATTATCAAATTAGAAATTCTCTTATAAGCTGTTGCCATACACAACATAGGCTCCAATTCATCCCCCAATTATTAGTAGTTTTTTTTTATCAGCTAAAATCGAATTTTTATAAAGGGAGCCTGAAAGAACCCCGAGAAGGGATAACAACAGACCCAAAGCTTTAAAAAAGCTCTAGGAAACAACAAGGAGAGAAACAGAAAATTAAGGAAGAGAACCAGACAAACAAGGATCTCTAGCTAGCCTTCTTTGCCTGAAAATCGAGAGGAGGTCTAAACTCTGCATATATACAATCACAGTTTATTGATTTGTGGACAACATGTCTTACAAAGGACTCCATGCATGCAGCCAACATAGGTAAAGGAAACATAGAAACATAGTTGCATTGCATACACGTGTTTTATTTATTTATACTACATTCACGTATCATCACAACATTAACAAACTAATATCATTACAATACCCTGAACCATGAACCATGAACCATGAACCCGATATTCTAACACACCGACACATATAAAAGCGTAACTCATGTTACATTCACGATGTAAATACGTACGTACATGAAATTTGGTAAACTATGGAGTAATATTAGGGTGCTTTGGATCTGGATTTGGGGACTTCGAAGGGTCTTGAGTACCACTTCCATGACCGGCCCTTTGAGTCTGTGCATCAGCTGAAACTGTGAGAGGCGAGTTCATGATCATGAGCATCAATAGCAACATGATCCAAGAAACCAAAGATAGATAAAATTTGTAACCCATATATATGATCAATATTGAGTTGGAGTTTGTGGAGTTTCTAATCTCACTTACTTCTATTTATAGAAGCAAGTGATCATTTGTTTGTATATTGGGTCCATGGAAGAGACATTAGTGTTATAACTTCTGGAGCAAATAGCATGAGTCACTAATATATAAATAGCAATTTATGTGAATATATCTTCCATTAACCCACTTGTCAAAACAATAGAATACAGTTCCTAACGAGACACTCTAACGGATCAAGGTTCAGTTCCATCTTGAAGATCATAAATACAAATCTTGTTGAAAATGAGTGGCATAGGATTATGAGTCGATCATGTATAGGAGCTTTAAAAAAGACAACAGAATACATATTCTTTAGTATATACAGCTTCATTTGTAAATATATCAAGGATGAGCCAAAAGACCGTCAAACCGAAAACCCTGATCAATCCAAATCTGAAAAAACGAAAATTAAAAATTAAAAAATCGTCTGGTTTTAGATAGAAAACTCGTCGAGAGAATCGAGAACCGACCACCTTTTAAATTGGACCGATAAATTTGAAGATTTGAGTTAAGCCTGTTTCCTTTTTTTGTTAAATCCATTGTCTCATTAAGGTCATTTATTTTAAATTCATTTTTTTTACTCAAACCTAATTTTTGATGAAGTACAAACGTATTTACTTAGACCGTAGCTAATTTCTATTGTATCTGTTATTTTTTCATAATATTTTTTTAAAAGGTATTTTTCCGGTTTTAATCCAGGAAAAAAATCGATGGTTTTCGTTCATTTCTTTGTTCAAAATCTGAACTACAGATTTTAAAACGATAAAAAAAATGATCAAACCAACCATAGCTCACACTATACATGTGGCATTCCATTTTATTGATCATATGTATAATGAGTTGATGTTTGAACTCACAACAGTTAAAATGCTCTTTCTAGTTAGCCCTTATCGAATGGATGTACATCACTTGACAGTACACCATTAACTAGCTCATTCCTTCTGAAACAATTGAGTGCTTTCATTTCAAAATTCAATATGATGAATCGGTGAATATGTCGTGAGATCATACGGCAATATAAAATAATAGTGTGATCGTGGATATTGACAAGTTATCGGACAATCTAATTTTCCGTTTATTTTTTTATATTATTCGTGTTTTATGTTATTATACATTAAACGAACGTATCTTAAGATAATCTACTAGACTAATAATATTTTTAAATCGTTAGATAGCATCCAGACTATTTTGTCTATCCAAATTAGAAAGGACTATAAATAACAAAACAATACATATTATCCAATTTAAACACAAAAATAAACAAAAGATTTGGATAATGAGATTGAGAATAAGGCCAACACAAGATTACTTAATAATAGTTTTGGAGTAACATGCAAGAAATACTCATGTGCTAAAGTTTCCTAATTCAAGATATTGAGTTATCTTCATGAAATACTTCTATAGGTGGGCCTAATAGAGCATGGCCCAAAAGGCCCAAAAGAAAAGGCAAGGTGATGCATAATATATGAAAAACTTCTAAAACTAATCTTGTATGATGAATTTTTGCAAATTTCACAGAGTAATTATAAACTTTTCATAATCCTTAAAAAAAAAATAACAAATTGTTATATCTTTAAAAGTCACTTAATACATGGTTAATAGGTGGATACTTCATTCTACTTATCAAGTGGTTGATATCTTCACATTCTTTCGATGTGGGATATACTTCAACACTCCCTCTCATATGTAAGAGTTGACTTCTACACATGGGATATGACAGGATTGAACATCTGAATATGAACCGGAAGGACAGGGATGGAGGCAACAAGCCATAGGAACCATGTGCAAGCTCAATCCATCCAAAAACTCGAACTTATAGGTAGATGTTTCATTCTTACTTATCAAATAGTTAATATCTCCGCATTCTTTGAATGTGGGACATACTTCGACAATTTTCCTATAATGTATTGAATAGAACAGCAAAATAAAAGAGGAATGAAGTGTATTCATATATACCCAAAAACCAGAAAAAAAATACATCATCTGTGTGCGTGCAAACAACAATCTAAGTATGAAAACAAATCTACTATGAGAAACAATAACCTCTATATGAGCACAACAAAAACACATATCTACCTCAATGATGTCACATCCAAAACACCCTCATCATAATTAACCTAACCCTGCCCTAAAGTACAACACAAATACAGGAGACTTCACTAAGCCTCGATCCTCTATCATACCCTACCGTGCCCGTTCATGCCATTGGCTCCATTCATGGAAGACGAGACCTTGCGCGAGCTCTCCTTCTTCCTCTTCACAACAATGAACCAGGTAAAAGCTTCCAATATGACAGCATTGAAGCCCAGAAAGATCAGAATTCCAATGTATATCTTCTTCCATTTCTTCTCCGGGTCCAATATCTCGAACCCCTCAAAGATGTTCACAATGCTCATTATGATCACAGCGTATCCGATCGAGTGGTGGTAGATGTTCCAGTATAGCCTGTACTTGTGATCTGGCTTTGGCCTCAACAGCAAAGCAAATAGCTGCACGTGACCGACCAAGAAACATCAAATTACTGATCAGTTCACACTCAAAGTGGAAATGACATAATGTTAAGTTTGATCCAATAGATAAGTTCATACTAGTTTTTGGGTTAATGCATAAATCTAGCTACCTAAACTTCCAAAAAATTATATATAGTTATGTCATAAAATGACAAAAATGCCTTTGACTCTAATTCCAAAAAATATCATTTTTTCGTCTTTTTAAATAATTTTATTTTTGGAGTATATTTACACATACTAAACCCTTTTCTACATCTAATCAATTCTTTTGTGGTTATGAAGTCTCTTTCGAGATTAGGGTGGTCAAGGGCATTTTCGTCATTTTAGCAAAAAGGTATAGTTTTTTGAAAGTTTAGGTAGCCGAATGTAAAATTTTAAAGTTGGGGATAACTGAAATGCAAAAGACATATCGTTCACCATAGTTATATGCAAGCATCCCTAGTTTTTATTTCGGATATGATCCTACTAAGGTAATAAGTTTGCAAACACATTAAAAAAATGGAGCAAAAATGGTCTACATACAGTGACACACACACTGAGATGGATTGAAGCAGAAGTAACCAGGATATGGACAAAAAAGAAAAATGAACTTGTGGCCACCACCACAATTATACATTCCCACGAAATGGTTCTCATGTTTCTATTTTCTTATTCAAAGGTGAAAACGACAGTAGTTAGAAAAATCATACTTTTGAACAATATAGTTTAACCAGAATGTCTTTGTCTCATAGCAAAATCAGTCAAAACAACAATACTAATTCAAATCATATGAACAAAAAAATAAATTAAAAAAGGGACTATGAAATTTACCTGAAGTGTTCCAAGAGCAAAGAGGGTTATGCCAAGGTTCCGGTGGAGATCATACTGGATACCAGGAGAGTCGCTCCCGAGCTTGAGTCCGGTGGCCCATCCGGCGACACCAATAGCATAAGCAGAGGTTTGGATGCCAACGTGAAGGTAGAACCAAGCCGGATTGGCTGACTTGAACACTTTCAAGTACCTGGCTATCATTGCTCCTAGAGGCATCAAAGTCCCCCAACCCACAGCATTCAACACTCCATGAACCTGAAATCAATTAAAAAAAACTAACAGTTAGTACATGTAAAATCATATACGATCTATGTTGTCAAAACTAACAGGTCGGAAACATTTTGATCATTTTACGTTAAAATTGATGGTGCTATAACACCGTTCTAATTTTGTTTTTGCAACAAAATGTAGGCTACAGTTAGTGTATGCATACTGCATACATATGGTTAATATATTAGGCTTATCTTTTTTATTTAATATTTCTTAACTCAATATAATTAAAAAAAAAGATTATAAAACTACCTAACTTAATTTACTGAGCCTAGTTACTTAGATTCATCAACTTACATTTCTTTTCTCGATTTTTGACCCGGCGGTTCCGCCGCCAACAGTGGTTATTCCGGCAACAAAATTCACCGTTCCGGTGGACTGCATGTTCGCTCCGGTGGTGGGATGAATCATGGGAGCTCCACCGCTGACGGGACCTTCTTGCCAGACATGAGCGACGGTGGTCATGTTACTAGGAAGAGCCAGAGTGGCAAATATGGTGATCTCACCGCCGACCAAAGTGGCGGCGAGATTGGACACCCCAAAGCTCAAATCTCCCTGTTCCAAATTGGTGCTCATGGAAGTGACCGGCGAAGTGTAGGCGAGCATGCCACCGGAGGAGTTCTGGAAGGCGACGAGGGCCTGAGAGCCCATCATCTTTGGGCCGTCGGGGTTGAGGGCCCAGGCGACCCACCTGGTGGCGTCGGCGCCGGTGTGGCGGAAGGCGACGTCGAGGGTGGCGGAGGGCTGGTTGTAGGTCCAGTGGAGGAAGGAGTTGAGGACGGGGAGGTCGTTGCAGGAGGCGTAGGCTCTGTTTCCGGCGAAGCCATAGTTGCTGCAGGTTTGGGCTTGCGTAGATGCAATGAGAGAGATCAAGATCGCGAGCTTGAAAGTGAGATCCATTTATTGGGTTTCTTGATTCGGTCTCGAATTTTAGTGGGTCAATGCAGGAAGAGAAAATGGAAGTGGAATTTATAGAGATTGGGTGGTGGGAGGAAGACAAGAAATTTTCTCGGGAAAGTTGGCGAGTTGATTCGAAGATTTGAAATGTGTCTGTGTTATTAGTTGGTTTGTTTATATGTGTAAGTCCACCAACTCCATGTGTTCATGGTCCAACGTCTCTTTTTCCTTCTATATGTAAATCAACTACCACATCTCATTTAATTGTCACTCTAAATTTTACACTCTTCTTCCAAATCAATTTTTACACAAACCAAACGAATGACACATCTGAAGACTGATTGATATGGACAAATTGTGGAGAATATGATAAGATGGTTGAACAAGAGAATAGTGGTGAAGATGGAAATCTGGTTGAAGAAGAAGATGAAACTATTAAAGATGATAATTTCAATATCTAGGTTTATTTAATTTCGAAAATGTTCGTTTTAATTAATAAAAACTGTATGCATTCTCGACAGTGTTTCGAAATTTTTTAAAAAAAAATCGTTGAATTATTCTATGGTGACTGACATTTTGAATGAGCATTTAAATAAATAATAGTTCCAATTTTGATATAACCTAACTTACATTGTGATGCTATAAAACAAAACTCATGTTATTAAAAGTTTACTTGTTTAGTTCTCCCCAAAGATCACTATATCAATCTCATAAGAAGAGATGAAAGAGAAACTAAAGATAAAACAAATAATTTGTTTGGACAAGAAAGTATGCATTGGTAGTAGTTGGCTTTGTCCAGACAAGTGACAATCAATTCAAACAAATAATCCAGCCAAATAATAAAAAAAAACTAGCCAATTGCATAATTATTAGCTCCTTATAAATTTATACGATTGATTTTTTCTCAAAGAAAAAAATAAAATTGTTAGCAACTGTTTAAAGAATAATAGTTGACCCCCAAAGTTTCGGGTCTGCCGGAAAAGATGCTCGAAATGTCAAACTATATGTGACATGTTTTACTGTACTTAATTAAAATATAGTTTGAGACCACATGGCATGATTAGTTATAAAACTAACACTCCAACCATTCACATGGTCATGTCGGTTCCTCAGTTCGATTAGCACCACTAATATAAAACGACCAAATACAAACAAACGGTGCTTACGTAATTAGGTATATACTAATTCATTTATAACTTTTGCATCCCACCAGAGTAAGCTTCTGTCCGGACATCTACATGTTGAACTGGTAAAGGTTATTAGAGTTTGGGAGGCACCGTCGTGGGTTATCGGTCAGGATAGGACACATGTACGGTTAGAATCTGATTGTCAGAATGTGGTTCTCGCGATCCAAGTCACAGAGAGATGGAATAGTCATCTAGGATTTGATTTATGATTGTAAAGCCTTGTTGGCTTCTATTTTAGATGTTTCTGTTTGTTTTATCCCTTAAACTGCGAATACGGCGGCCCATGAACTGGCGAAAGAGTCTCTAGTTTAGTTTGACCACGACAGTTTTTGCCATCCGACTTAGATTTCACCGCTTAATAAAAACTATGCTCTCCCCTCAATTTTTTATTGTTAAATATAACCAAATTTTCAAATTAGTAATCCCTCACTTTTGACTATTAGTTTCCAACAAACTCATCCAGATTAATGTTATTGTGAAATTTTTGTTATATTTAACAATATTGATCAAGCTAGACAAATTTAGACAGAGTTGCATTTAGGGCAAGTCAAAAGAGTAATAGTGAGGCAGATGGGGATTCTATTTTCCAGCCTCAAAATTGGTAAGACCTAATAATAGATTATTCATGTCAATCTCAACTGCTCCTTCCTTTGTATTATTAGCACCAGTTCCATTATTGTTTTTCAAGAGACAATAATACAAAAAAGCATCATCAATATCCAAGTCATCCCAACCAGACCACAACCTAGTTTTGACTTGAACCCCCAAAGTCAGATGATTGTTTTTGTGTCCCTCGCTCAATCTTTGAGATTATTAGATAGAGTTTTGGGTCAGAAGAATGATCGGGCCTCAGCTACTCCCTCTATGTTGGAACGGCCGGTCACAACTGAAAAGCACGACCCTAATTGTATTTGTTCTACCACACCATCACTAGTTGCCAAATCATTGTCTTCCAATTTCAACCATCTCTTTCTTAACCAGAACACTTTCATCACCACACACTTCATGCCTACCAAAGTATGGCAAGACAGCAGTAGAAGCTATATTAGCACAGTTCACAAGAGAATAAGATTGTTTGATTTGGGTATTAGGACAAAAACCCAACCTAGACATAGTAAGGCTTGGGAGCTTTAATGCCCAAACCCATTGAAGCCCATAAACCCTTCCTGGTCCAGCTTTAATGCCCCACATTGAGTTATTGTTGGATCCAACTAAATCCCTCAATTATTCTTTATATTTATTTGATAAGAAACTCAACTTTTTCCCTCTTTTTATCAGAAAAATAAAATGTATTAACATAGTGATGTGGGTTCAAGAAGGAAATCACAAACTACTGGATCTACAATAAAATCTAACAAAAGTCTAACATTTCAAAACAAACAACAAAGAAACAAGTACTCCGCCTAAAACGAGTGAATTCACGTGTCCAAAACTCCAAACGTCTGATGTAAGACTCATTTAACTCTCTTATGTATTCACATTTAACAATTCGGATATTTTTTTGTGTGGAGATATAGTCGAGCTTTCACTTCCTACTACCTAATATTGAAAAGAAACTACAAAATAAAAATCAAAAGATGATCGCAATTCGCATCTCGACTTAGGTTGTAAACTTCGAGAAAGACAAGGAGAGTGAAGAGGAGGGGAGACCATGCTTGCCTCTAGTGTTGTCGAGTGAGCATGTCTCCACCAGACATGGCATCATCATTGTAAGACTTTGTGTACCTCTCAACACATGTTGCTTCTTCTTTCACAATCATTGAACTGAGATTTTACACCCTGTAAAGTTGTTGGACTTCCATTTATAACCAAATTGCTTTTAAAAGCTCAATTTTCCATCACCCTCTCCCCTTCATCTTTTTGCCTACAAGATCGGTGCTAATGGATATATCGAACTCAGTGTCCCATGATCGTCAAGGTTTGAACTCAAGACCTCAGGTTCATCACCACATAACCATATTCCCAATCAGTAAGGTTTGAACTCAAGACTTTCATTTGTGGAGAAACAAGCTCTTACAAAACCTAAATCATATCGATCATATATAGGCCGTAATGATAATTTAAAAAAAAGAGGAATCAAAATAAGTTGCAAATTATTCGGCGGGGACCCTAGATGGGTAAACCCTAAAATGCTTCACACTAGTAAATCAAGTCTCCACTACAAGTTGAGGAAAAGCAAACCCATTGAAGGGAAAAACAAAACAAAGCCTGCCTTGACAAAACCCACATCTTTTGCCATGGACATTACAAAATAAAGCTACAAGGTTAAAACAAAAAAAACCGGTCTTATCTTCTCTTTATGTATCGCCGCCTCACCAGGGATGCATGATACACTCACTATATCATCCGCAACCTGATTTTACATCTCACTCATAACAAAAATGCCAAAACGATCTAAAGATGGCAACCCCAAAACTCGACACAAAATCCCTTGTAACTTCTATCTCTCTAAGTTCGATGCTTCAAAACAGGCACTCCGAGTTAGCTCTAGATAACCAAGTTTCTTTCATAGAAATATACTACTAAAGATGGAACTTTAACGGATTATCTTCACCTATTTATCATCATATCCAAAATGCTCCTTAGGCAGCAATTCCTGAAGATTGAGAAAACAACAACGTGTAAGCATATATACATGTTTATGAACGATTCAGAACAAAGCAATAAAAATGGTACTAACATAACCTAAGTTTATGAACTTTAGCTGAATAATCAGTATCATTGATTAATAACACTAAGCAAATGGAATTTGACACTTCAATAACCTAATCAACATACATGACGAATATGAAATTTCTGATAGCCAATGGCAAGACCACATGTTCAATTACTTGAAAGTTGTATTGAACATTTTGGGACTCATAGCTTTCGTGTTCATGGTAGAAACGTTCTATTTAGCTATATCGGGTACACCGAGCCAAATTATCTATTTGAAATTTAAGGAGCCTCTTAAGCTGATAGGAACATAAACCAACCTTCAACCAAGAGGCTCTCAACAAGAATGTTCCATGTGCACATAAAAATACAGAAAACAGTTAACATGACCAACCATGATCACATCAACCTAATTAATAAGATGATATTGATATGTCCATCACGTTCTTGACCATTTGAGACCACATAGCTAAAGAATATTTATATTCATACACCTCCAAACTGATAAATTCTCTAACCTTGAGCACATGGCTTTAGAAGTTCCCATGGACTGAAGCAATCACACGGTACTTCTGTTCAAGTAATCATCTATGCTTTATTCATATTTTTCTTCTTTATAGTGTTTCAAGTATCAAATACTGATATCAACCCACACATTAAATCAAAGAGTAGCCATTAAAAATTGACCACTTAAACTGATTTATTGATAACATGATTCAAACTTCTAAATATATGATTGAAATATATAAAGCAGATTGAGTGAAATGTAGAATGAAGATAGTAACAATGGATGAGCTGTTACCTCTATTTGGCTGTCTTTTATTAACACTATAACCAACATAACCAGGAGAACTTTTAGCTGGGACCTCTGGAGCTGCACTTCCGAGTCCATAACCCAAAGGACCAGGCACTTCTCGTTCAGAGTTTGATGATGGCCAGGTGGGGTCCTCATAAACCGAACCACCACCATAGAAGTCAGCAAAGCCCCCATCATAGCCACCATTTGATGCAGAATATGATGGTGCTGGTGCCACACCAGTACCACTGTTCCTTCCATAACCTCCAGTTCCTAAACCATAACCACCATTCCCACCAGCTCCATAGCCCAGATTGCCACCATTGTTGTTAGAGACATTTCCTCCATCTTGAGCTGAAATTCCAGAAGTCCAGTTAACTGTGTTATTGCCGAAGTTGCTTCCACCAATGGTCCCGGCTCCAGATTCCATGTAAGGACTTGAATTTGCAGAGTTTGTATTGTAGGTGAGACCACCATTTCCCCATAAATTACGAGTCAGAGAACTGAAAAAGGAGCTGTTTCCTCCATTGCCACCGTCATATCCTATAGGGCGAGCATATCTATTTGAATTACCAATATAGTAAGGGTTCACTCCTCGGCCATAACTGAGATTGTTATTAAAATTTGCATTACCCCCATAACTTGGACTCAACCCTGGCTCAAAATTCATACCCACTCCATAACCAGAACCATATGGAGGAAACCCGCTTCGACCACCAGCAACTGGACTGAACCTACCATCCATCCTAAGCCCATATCCTCCAACAGCACCTGGATTGTATCCCTGAGTGTAGCCATTAAGAAAGCTATTGACCCTGTTCAAACCATAATTATAGGCACCAAGAGGGCTACGGGTTGGGCCTGGTGATAATTCTTTAGGAACCGCACGTTTGACCTCAACCATTTTACCATTCAGCTCATGAAAAGTCTTCTGCAAAACCTTGTCCACTGCTTCCTCTGAATCAAAAGTGATGAACCCAAAGCCTCTTGGCCTCTGGGTGTTGTGATCATACATAACCACAACATCGGTTATTGTTCCAAACTGATCAAAATACTTCTTGAAGTCGCTCTCTGTAACAGTGGATGCTAAACCTCCTACAAATATCTTTCTAGTGCGACCTGGACCAGGAGAGCCATGGATGCTACTATTGCTTCTACTCAAAACGTTCTGATCATCCCTAGGAACAGCTTTTTTTGCCTCAACCTGAGGATAGAGGACACATTTATGACAACTCAATTCATCTAGAAACAGCATAAATCATATCCAAGACTTTTAAACATATAGACTGTGATACCCAAGATAGTATTTGCTTTTGCTTGATCATGAAAATTGAGTTAGAATTAGGCAAAAAAATTGATTGTATTGGGATGAACTTACCATTCTACCATCAATATTGTGCTTCTCCTTTATGACTTTATCAGCAACAGCAGGATCAGAGAAAACAACAAAACCGAAGCCCCGGGCACGACCGGTGGTCCGATCCTTCATAATCACAGCTTCCACAATATCTCCAAAAGTACCAAAGTGCTCCTTGAGCCTATCTTCATTGGTATCCCATGATATCCCACCAATGAACAACTTACCATGATCAGATTGCATTTTCTCTGCAAGTGAAAAGTTAATCCATCAACCCAAAGTTCAAAACTTCACAAATGCAAATCTCATACAATCAAAAAAGGAGCACACATCGCATCCAGAAGAAGACATCCGATTGCGGATCCAATCGAAAAACACAATGCAACATCCAAATCAAGCCAATCTAAGAAATCAATCAAACAGAACGAAATGCTGGTCTGTGAAGATGAAGCGAAGAACAAAAACAATACTTTTTTTGTATATAAAAATCACCCAACACAAGCAATTTGGGTGTCCGATAGAAAATAATTAATCTGGGAATCGCTCAACACAAGCAAACATCATCCGATCCTGGTAAGAAGAACAAAAATGAAACACCCAGAAGCAAAGTTTTGATATTAGATCGAAAAGTGATACCAATTCCGGAAAAGATCGAGAAGCGAAATCCAGAAAATGAGCGATTGAAGAAGACCCAGATGTGAAATCTAAGATCTGAGGGGAGACAAAATGAAAATCCGAACAGAGGGCCTGTTCATCCTCTTCCTCTGTACGCCCCCACCCTTTCTCTCCTCTTCTCTCAATCGTGTCGATCAATTTTAATGCAAGAAAAATTGTTTCTTTAATATATATGAGAGAAAAATCTGAGGGAGAAAATAGTGGAAGTTTCAGAGAGAGAAACTCAAACAGAAAGTGTATTTTTTATGCAATGTCTGGGAAAGGAATATGAATTTAATTAAGAGAGACTCTCCATTTTTACTAATTAATTTTTGTTTGTTTAAATCTAATTAATTAATTTAATTTAATTAAATTATGGTAAATAAATGGAAAAGGATTGCTTCTCTTCCCCTTCATTCCATTTTATACATTCTTCTTGGGTCTGTAGTAAGTATCTCTATGTGGGTCCCACCCTATCTTCCTACCCGCCATTGGCCGTTGGATCTGATTACTTTTGTTTCAGTGGGTTGGTCAACTTAATTTCTACCTCATGATTTCTTTTTATCAGATTCTAAATTAGTTCCATATGAATTATGCACATGTCTTAATTAGAATGCATAGAGAATAGTTTGTCATAACAAAAAAAATTGAGAGTATTTCATTTTTTAGGGAAAAATGATGAATATGAAAAAGGGAAATTAGGCACAATATTTCATTTTTTGAAATCAGACACAATATTTCTAATTTTTATACTATATATTTTTTATATTTCAATGGGTTATACAATATGACATTTTATTGATATTATACGTTTACAATTTAGTATATATTAAACTTATATATAGTTCAACTTCTTTTTTCGTGAATATGATTTTTCAAATAACTACACACTCTTGTTCCACTAAATAATTTTCATGTCATTTTCTTACTTTTTCCCAAATTTACCATAGCTTTATAGTAGAACAATTCTTTGACATAACTTTATATGTGGGGTTCATTGGTTTGACCACAAAAAGGAATGCCCTTTTCTTCCATGTTGAGTCAAATGTCACCACAAAATGATGAGTTTGGGGGACAAACTTTACAAGAAAATGCACAAAAGTTGCTTATTTTAATATTTCTGATATTTCATTTCAATGTTTTGGAGGGTAATTTTCAGTCAAAGAGAGGCTTGATCATGGCCTGATAACACCCCACTTATCTAAATTATATTCAATTGACCTATTAACTGGGAATTAATTCCATATGAATATTGATGTGATGATACTAATCAATTATACATGACAATATCCAAGCATATTACCAGAATTGTACATGTTTTTGATAGACATTACTACTAATATATTTAAATAGTAATTATGAAAAATAAGGGTTATTGAACCACAAGAGTGTGAACAATTATTTCAAAACAAACATAATATATTTATTAGTTTTAGGAGAGAAGATGTCACCAAATGTGGCTGTAGTTTAGTGGTGAGAATTCCACGTTGTGGCCGTGGAGACCTGGGCTCGAATCCCCGCAGCCACAATTTCTTTTAACTTTTTCCAAAACATTTTGGTATTTAGAATTAACTTCTACATCAATTTACTCTATAAATATATCAAATATCACTGATTTTTTTTAACCTCACAAATAATAATATATAATCATCAAAACAAAGATGCAACATACAAAATGAATGCCCATTTCCATCTTCATTTCTCATTTAAACATCTTTTCTAAGATATGTCAGTCGTCAATAAATATTATTTATAGCACCATCAATGAATTGGTGGACTTGAAGCTATTGAAAATCTGTATATAGTGGTTTTAGTCAATGAGTTATTGAATGGTGCACACTCAAAATATGTATTACTGTGATATGTTCAGGTTGTGTTTGGTTAAAAGTCAATTTTTAGGCTCCCTAATTAAATCACACTCGATTCTAACAAATATTTTTTTGAGTTTAGTTCCAATAATTTTGAGTCCAATTTAACACCTTGATTTTGTATAACAGGTATAAATTTGCTTCCTAAACAAATTTAAAAGGAATTAAAACTTTAAACTGTAACAAAAATGATTGTGATGCTTAATTTAAGTATAATTTAACACCCCTATATTAAGTTCCAAGAAAATAAAACATTCCCTCGGGATTGGTAATTAAGACTAATTTAATTACATTAAAAAAAACATAATGTGTGTTAAACCAAAGCAAACGCACACAAAGTTCAAGGTTAAATCCGTAAATAACCAGATCTCATCGACTATTGGGAAAGTGAACTAAAACTACCGACCAACTGACAAGCAGATCACAGAAGCGGACCAATCAGAAACTGACACGTTATCCGGTACAGACTGAGTCCCATGCTTCTCGACGTGTTGGATCAGCTCTCACTCTCCTTGACCCTTTTCTCCATTTCGATTTTGGTTTAGAATTTCCAGAACCTCAAAGCTTCCGAGTTCAGCCTCTCTGTCCCAGCTGAGCTAACTCACTCGATTCGGCTCGCCGCCGGCTCGATTTCCGTGCCGGCGTGGTTCGCTGCTGCGATCGAATCTTTGGAGGCAGCTGGCAGCTACACGTGCGATTGGACCACCTGATCACAACATCATTTCTAGGGTTTCCGTCCCGAGCTCCCACCATGAAGGTTCGCTCTCTTTTTCGTGCTCCTATTCTCGAATTCTATGGTGTTATTGTATCTCCGTTCAATTTTGGTCTGGAATTTTGGAATTTAACCTAATTTATGTGCTTTTTAGATGTTAATTGACTTCCTTCGAGCTTAGATTGTGGGAATTAGTGATTTTTATCCATAATTTCTCTGTTTCTGTTTGGGTGTGAGAGAAAATTCTGTGAATTTTACAGTAATTTGTGCAGTCATGTTAGCAAAATTACTGCTATTTGTCAGTGTGAGCTAAGTTTTTATTTGTGAACCAAACTGATATTTTTGTTGTTGTCCTCTTTTTCCTCCTTAACCAAACAGAGGGTACCTGGGAATTATCTTAACTTTACATGTGTGTATTTCTCATTTCAGAATTTTCATGGAAAAGAAAGACATGGGTAATTAGATTATTAGGCCTGTTGTGATTGCGCAAATGTTAAAATAAAGCACAACTGAGTGAAGTATGAAAAAGAAAAATAGGTTGCTAGTATATATTTGTAAGAAGAAAACGGCATGCACTTGAGTAGGAATGAATTGTGTAATGTTTCCTACTTCACTCATTCTGTGATGGATAATTAGGAGTTTATGGGTATATTATTATGTCTGTTGGATGAATGGGTATTTCTGCCTTTTGTTTTTTGTGAGGTTCTATCCATCCGAATTCATACTATACTGCTCTTAATTTACCCCGCTTGTTTTGATTTATTACTGGATTGTTTGGTCATGCACATGAACCTGAAATGCTCGGTACAATTATTAAATTCCTGGATTGTATATGGAATACTAAAAAATTATGCTGTAGGCCAAAAAAATGTGTTGCTTTAGCTACTATAATGTTCTTACTGGCATGTTTTTCTCTATGTTGCTTCAAGTATCTAAGTCTTCATTAGCAAGGCTTTCTCAAACATTATCATTCACCTAATTCAAGTCTTTCCTCAGGTTTGAGAAACTAGCAAGATGCGGCATTATTGCAAGTTGATGGTCAATTTCAGTTTCAAGCATTTGCCTCTCACCTTCATTTAAAGGTGATAAGATAATGGCACCCTGTGACGAAGTGAATTCATGCATTTCTAACGCGACTTCACCACCTAAAATGGTTAATTCTGGTGAAGGCGTTGTGAGTGAAGTTGCTTCTGAGAAATTGCAGAAGGGACAAAGCCCTGATATGAAGATAGAAGGATTGGAATCTAATAAAGAAGTGACCATGCCAGCTATCATATCTAAGAAGACATCACAAGGGCCTAATAATGCAGACATTGCATTGCAATCAGAGAAAGGACTTATTTCTTCTGTCAAACTGGAAAAGGTGTCACAATCCTCATGTACTGGTGTCCTTGCTTTATTACCTAGTCAAGAAGGAAGGACAGACTCTATGACACCCAATAAGGCACCAGAAACGCCCGTTAGCAGTGTTCGTTCATTGCAGTCATGTCATGAAGGTAGCATTCACTCTGCAGCACGTGCATCAGATGATGGATATAACTGGAGGAAGTATGGGCAGAAAAATGTTAAAGGAAATGAATATATACGTAGCTATTACAAATGTACGTATCGAAGCTGCCAGGTCAAAAGGCAAGTGGAGCGCTCACATGATGGGAAGATTACAGATATTGTTTACTTTGGTCAGCATGATCACCCTAAACCTCAAGCTAACCTCCCTCTAGCTGTTGGCTTTGTTGTGTCCATTGTAGAAGATAGATCATCTGAGCCATCTGTAACCAATGTGAACGGTAAGGAAGTAACACCTTTGTTAATTTCTAATGTTTTTTCAACCATTTTGTTGATGAAATAAATGCTTAATATTTGTCTTGCCTCATTTCCAGACAAACTGTGCAATGCGGAAGTCAAGACTCCTAATAAGATGGAGCACACAGTTGTTGCAACAAGTGAAAATGCGAAAAGTGTGCTCTCTCAATCAAATAGGAAAAGGGATGAGACTAATAACAACGATGCTCCACACTCTAAACGGCAGTATGTCTATGATTTAGCTGTTTTAGATTTTTCCAACTAATCTTACGTATTTATGTTTGTTTGACTTCTGAAAAATATTAAACAGAAAGAAAGACAATCTGGATGTGAAGTCAATGGATAAGTCAACCACCGAGCAGCGTGTTGTTAAGACTGTGAGTGAAGTTGATTGTGTGAATGATGGATACCGATGGCGTAAATATGGGCAGAAACTAGTGAAGGGGAATCCCAATCCAAGGTATGTGTACAATCTTAATGCTAGGGAGTATCTGTTCTTGATCGTTGTGATATGTATTTCTTTATGGATGTATCTTTATGTGTCTTCTTACATTATGCAGGAGTTACTACAGGTGCTCAAGTCCTGGATGCCCAGCGAAGAAACATGTTGAGAGGTCATCTCATGATCCAAAGATGGTTATTGCCACATACGAGGGACAACATGGCCATGACGTACCTCCTGGAAGAACTGTCACCCATAACACAGTAGGTCAAAACAACCAGACTGACACTAAATCTAGAGACAATGACGCGGTCGGCCTTGAAATGGTTGTTCATCCAAGTTCAGATCCTCATGGCGCGCCTCCTGGAAGGACTGGTGCCCAGAACACAGTTGAAGAAAACAGCCAGACTTCTGCTCAGGCTGTTGAGTCCAGCACTGAAGCAAGAGAAACTGTTACTGTCCATACAAGTTCAGGTCCTGTGAGTAAGTCAGATGAGCAACAAAATGGGGAGTCAGGAAGTAAATCTGAAGTGTGTGATGTTGTGAGCCCTAATGTGGCTGTCCAATCCAACTTGGGTAGTGGAAGCCAATCGAATAAGGTGAAGAATATCGAGTCAAGTGCCAAATCAGAAGAAATCGATACAAATGGTGAGTCAAGAACTGAATCAGAGGACGGGAATAATGTCAGCACAAACATGGCTGTGGATGTCAGTCCAGACCCTCTAAGCACATCAAAGGAGCAACAGAAGCCAAATGTGGAAGCTGTTCCTATGGAGAAGTTAGTTAAGGGTGTCCAGACTGGCAATGTCTGAGTGATATGGTTCCATAATCCTGAGATTAGGGATTTTATCTTTTAATGTATGTCATTTTCCTTGCTTCATCATCAACAATCTGTTTAGGGGTAATCAGGTGTGTACAATTATTCTAATTGCTAAATAAGATTAAAGATGTAGAGTTTATCTAATATACATATCGGATGTCTGATTAAATATGTAAATGTATGGGTGTGAAACCATCCAATTGTAGGGAACATGGTACACAAATGTATGCGTCTGTGTCAGGAACAATGAGGTTGTGATTAGTGTGTGCATCAATCTCCATCAAGGACAGGACCTTCAATTCTAATATTCGAGTGCATATATTCTTTGTGAAAGACCAATAAATAAGTAGGGACATGGTTGGTTCCATCTTACAACTGACTTGTTTGAAGGGTTGGATTGACAACGTAGTAAAAGTCAAAGAATGAACAGATCTAGCATTTTATTGACTTCAAATTAACCTACAAACCCCACTTGTTCTAAAACCCTTATCTGGCAAGTACATGATGACTTCAAAATAACCTACAAACTCAACGCGCATAAATCTGCGGAGAATTCTTCGATTCTCGGTGTTGAGGCTGCTGCAGTTAAACGGATTTTCTGATGTTGGATTCTTCGTCGACGTCAAACCAACATTTTTTCTTCACGGATTCTCATCGGGACATGATGGGACACATTGATTTTTGGTTCCCCGTGGCTTCCAGATGCTCGAACTATTTTTCAGACCGTTAGGCATGGGATACAGGCGCATGTGGTGAGAGATTT
>JAYMSU010000075.1:0-19422 GCA_036897765.1 Erodium chrysanthum | reverse complement strand
GGCTATTCTTCTTCATCATTATTATGGCTCAAAATCAAGCAACTATTCATTTCCCAGCCAATCTGAATATAGTGTCAGAACTAGCATAAAAACAAAAACTCAAAGTAAACATGTTTCAAGAGTTCCCTTAGTGTTTTGAAGGTAGTTCCGTGATGATGATTATCAATCAGCTTGGTTCCCTTTGATAAAAAATAAATTCATACTATGTTGCTCCAAGGAGAAATCATCATATCTTGGTTGGACTGTCAAAATGATGGTATGCCACTTAGCATTTACCGTGTCTTTGCATACTAAACTAAAATGGTGACAACTTTCAAGAAAATGGTAACATATGAACTATACTCATCCTCAAGATAGGAAAACTACATCATGTGATGTTTGGCATTATAAACACAATTTAAGTTGTGTTACATCTGGAGGTGTCATGTCAGCAGGCACACATGAAATGAAATGCAATATGCAATATGCAATATATCTTCCAGTGCAATGAATTGCTTTCCAATACCAATTCAAATAAAATAAAAAACAAATTCCAGTAAATCCTATAGTAGCATAACATTTGACAGTAAAATTTCACATGGTGACCAAAATATTTACACTTAAAAAGAACAAAGCAACTTGAATATAAAGGAAATCAATTTGGAATGATAGAGTAATGTCTACAGTTCATGTAGCTAGAGGATCTCAAGAGAGAAGGAACAAGTTACCTAGAAGGTTCTATTCCTTGTTCAAGATTTTGGGAACTTTGAGATATGGCTCCGTGTAACCTGGAATAGCAGCTATCATGGCCTCCCTGTAAAGAAAAAAAAAGTTGGAGTTCAGTGATGTCAAAATCAAATAATTGCTGATCATAGCGGGAGTTTGAGAAGAAAAAAATTCCTACCTATTTGCAAATTCTTCTGGAATATCTTCACGTAAATTGTCCCCTTCAGTTTCTGCAAAACGGTAGAAATCTAATCAAGAACTATACAACGGGTTTGATTCAACTGTGTCATGATTAGTTAGAACTTTTCACATGCTTATCTAATAACAAAACGACAAATTTCATAAAAAAAGGGTTTCAGGCACCTGCTCTAATGGCAGGGGCGATGCTTTCAAGATCCACAGCTTGAAGTTGCCCAAACCTGCCGTGAAAAACCAAAACAAATCTTAATCAACCAAACTATTTTCACCAGTCACGAGATTGATCAAGTAGCCGAAGAAGTCAAAATAAATCACCTAAAGAATGGGCAAAATGAATACTCTGTGAAGGTTTGGTTGAAAGACCAACACTACTTATTTAGTTTTTCTACCAACACAGAAATCCAAAACCTAGATGTAACAAAAAAAATACACATGCTAGTGATGGTAAGAGAAAATTATAACTAGAATTAAATACAACTTGGAATGACATGATAACCAAAATATAGCTTCATCAGATAAATTTAAACAGACATCTCACCAATCCTGAAAATCCTCAGCCATCCCTTATTACCAACTACTGTGTAGCATAAAAATGATGGTTATTTTTCATGTTTTGGGGCTTGCTAACAAAGTTCTCATTCCCTACAGTTATTCATGCCTCCATATTCAAGCACACTATTAACAGTCAAAATATAAATGATGATATACATACAAAAGTCTGCAAATACCGTGTCATTAACATGATAACACTCGAAGTTAGCAAGTTATTGTCATTCCTCTCAAGGCCTTCACCCCTTAAACCTATCTCTAGTTACAAGTCTTCTCATCTATAAAGTATTTCAGGATGGATGGATGAAGGAAAGCTAGCCCTTTGTTGGTTTTCACAACTTAAACATTCTGGGCTCAACACTTTCCTCAGAGGAAGCTGCAACCTAATTCATTCACATGAAAGTAAGCAAGAGGGACCTCCTCAGTCAGAACCAAAAAGAAGAAAGCCAGTCCAATTACATCATCTTCCTACCAAACACACTACCAATTATAACTCCAGATGAACATTGTCGTTTCTATACAAAAAAAAAATCATATAGCTAAAGAAAATACTTAATCAGCTTCATGAACCTCTAACCAACGTTAACATTCTTGCAATTCTGAAAACTATATAAGCATCAAATCATTGATTGTGGAGAGAGAGATAGAGCATACCAATCTATGACTTGATTAATCTTCGGAGCAAATTCCTCAACCTAAAACCGAAGTTAAACAAAAAGGGCAATCACAAAATCAGATAAAACGAAATACCCATCAAGCGAGAGAGAGGAGTAGCGAACCTCCTCCGGCGAGAGAGAGATTCGAGCGGTTTGGGCGAGACCAAGTACGTCTGGAGCTGGAAGAGACGACCCATTGGTGTTGTTCGTTGAATAGCATCGACGGTTGATTCTCTTCTCTACTCCATTTGGTGCGCCAAAGAAGCTAAGCTTCGGAGCACAGAGCTGTGGCATAGCTCGCAGCACAACCAGCGCTCTGCTTCCCATCGTCTCTCCCTGCTTTCAGTTTCCGATATGCTTTGCGCTCTCTCACTGATACATACTTGTATTATCTGTTAAGCTTAAGGCCTCGTGTGAAAAGACGATGTTAACCTTCTTCCATCGTCGTAATTACCCCTCCGAGCCAACCCTCGGTTTCATAGTCTGTTCTCTCAGTGTCTCGTTTACACCGCCGGGAGCAGCCGCTACCGACGCCGTTTTGACCGGACCACCAATCTCTTTCATCGCATCGTATCCCAGGCACGTCGAATTTATAGTATTTTCTGCAATTGTTGAATTTAAACTCTGCTTCATTTCAAACATTTAGAAGCAAATTTTAGGGGGAAAAAAAACGAATTTTTTATGGGTAAGTTTGTGGATTATGCATAGGAGATATACAATTTTCTGGGTTTTGATGAATTTGATTAATACTCATGGCATGATATTGGTTGGGCTTTGTTTCATTTATTTGAATGCTCATCTTTTAATAGCTTATGATTGCTAGATGAATTGGACTGATGGAGTGTGTTGTACTTGAATGTTGCTCTTCAGATATCACATCATTGGAAGACAAGATGATTTAAGTAGGTGCTTAGCTCTTGTGGGTTTCTTCTGGATCCAGAAATTTGGGGCAAATTGATTTTTTTCACTGAACCATGATACGATGTCTGTTGGTATTACTCTACATTGTGTCTGTTGTTGGGTAAATGCTAATTCCTTAAATTTAAAGCAATTTTGTTGCAATGATTATATTGTTTTTTGAGTTTTATAAATGTGTTACTGTTTCTGCAGGACTGAGAACAGATTTTTGAATGTGGGGGAGGAACGATTGGCTGAAACACTGTCATTACAAATGGGTTCTCGACTATACGAGCTGCGAGGACTGAAACCAGAGACTTGGTATGAAGTGAAGATATCATATCCAGCTTCTGTATGTATTTACTATTTGGTGTCTCTTAGTTGTTTCCTTTGTAAGCCTTTTTGATTTAAATTCTTATCTGATTTTGAATAATCAGATTCCAGCTAGCTTTTCTATACAACTGAAGAGAGGAATCTCGGGTTCAGATTCAGGACTGAACCATAATAGAAGATTGCTCAATACTGAAAAGATAATTTTCAAGACCGACAGTCTTGACTCCCTTCATAAACAGGTTTTGTTCTTTCTTCTTTAGCTTTGAACTTATTTTGATCTTTAAGGGACAGATAAAACTTAGAGGTTTGACTTTGCTCAGGATGGGATGTTTGTTATGGTGAATGTTGAACCTGAGGGGATTGTTGCAATACCTAATATACAAGAGAGGGAACACATCATTTTCAATATAGGTAATTTTGGATCCCCAACCTTAATAAACTTTTAATTTATTTCTGATAAAAAAGAAATAGGAATATATCAAGCACTCTCTATACCTATGTCTCAGGAAGTGAGCTAGAAAGATTTTGGCTCCTAATAATTGTATTTAGTCTAACAACTGTCATTTTAAAGAAAAACATGAAATTTACATGTCATGAATACTATTATTCAAGTCTCCTTAATTGTATGGTTTGCCTCAACTTTAGTTACCAAGTGGCATTGTATGTTCAGTCACCACCATTGTGGTTGTCATCATCGTCATTGTAACAGTCTTTATCTTCTTTTGTAGGTTTTACCTTATCTGTATGTACCATATAGGGATATATCACCTCACCAGAACCAAGAAGGTATGGTGCATGCATACAATCATATATTGGTCTCATGAGACATTGACATGTATAATTTGGTTTAACTTTTATCATTCCTGCACTTTCTTTCCCTCATGGATTTTATACCTTCAGAGTAGTAACTGTTTTGTTGATATAAACATGTGAGCATTTTATCAATTATGTTATCATTGTTTAAATCAATGCCTAATTGGCACAATGTAAGATTTCCAGTGCCCTCTTTTACTTTGCATTTATGCTTTAGATCATCTTTTACATATAGCATAGCTGAAGCTTGGAATACATTTTTTTCCCATTGGACTTCCTAGGTGATGTACATACACATTCTGTATGTCTTGCTATCGAGAAAGCTTTAAAGGTACGCTTGGTGAAACAATAGTGAGTTCTGGCTTTTGAGTTCCTTGCTGTTTGCTGGTTGTTTATGTTATTCTGGTACACGACTGATACTCTATGTGAGATGGATGTACTTTAATTTGACTTCTTGCAGCTTAAAGGCAATGCTGGATTGAAACGTCAACATATCCATGGCTGCAGCCTTGTCCGTGCAAAGAAATTTTATGGTTACCATTCATCGGAGGAGATTTTTGTTAAGATATACCTGTATCCAAATGCTACCCTTGTGTTTTCTATACTTCTTTTTCGTTTTTAATGTTATGACTTCTGAGAGTATGTCGCCGAACACCTTAACAGCATAATAAGCTATTACCCACATGATGTTTCCAGAGCATCTGATCTTCTTCTGGTAATTTCTTGAACCTTTTTTAGGATACGGTCTTGCTGTTTGATGATATTTTACCCTCATTTTGTGGCTGTAAATTACTGTAGAGATTTTTGCTTTCCTTTTATGTTTTTCTGCAATTTGTAGTGATTTTATGCTCTTCTCAGTGGACCGTTGCTAGTGCTCTATACATAATTAAAATAAAAGGAATGGAAAGCAAGTAATCAACTCAAAATAATGAAAATAAAAAAATCATCAAAACAAAAATCTAAACTTCAAAGGTCAAAAATAATTTTAATGGGCCTAAAACATAATTTTTATTTAAACTTTAAAGGTAAGAAACAAAATAAAATGAAAGGAATAATTACCGAAATAGTTCCTCAACTATAAAAAAGACCCATTTAATCTAGGTAAAAAATATCACATAGAACATGTTGATTTTTATTTGT
This sequence comes from Erodium chrysanthum, assembly GCA_036897765.1. Lineage (NCBI taxonomy): Eukaryota > Viridiplantae > Streptophyta > Magnoliopsida > Geraniales > Geraniaceae > Erodium > Erodium chrysanthum. Next base: position 14,131 of record JAYMSU010000075.1, on the reverse strand, counting down.
TGTGTAGTACTAAATTGGTGATTTTTGAGAGTTCAGGGAATATTTTGGTGAACTCTTCTAGATCATTGTAGATTACAGGTAGAATACCGGGATCTTTTTTACTTAAAGTACAGTTTGAAGTATTTCGTATATGTAAATTACCATAAACTTGAGTTAAATTTCCCTGTCTCCGAATGTTTTTTTTTTTATAATGTCATACGTAATCTGCACAATTCACTATGTACAGATAAGGTTGTCTGAGTTGTTGTATATAAATATAAAGGCAAGTACTTGGTAATGAGTTACGCATTATCCAATTATATATTTCAAGCTGAATGCCAAACTTAGTGTCATATAGGTTACATACTTGATATGTGTTTTAGGAATTGGAATGTGCATTCTTGATCTTGGAGAAAATTGTGTATTTTGTTGGTTCTTTTAGGAATTGCAGATTTTCTGTCTAGATGTGTATACTTGTTTTTATTCTTATACAATGCGTTTTTATCATACTGATAATCTTTTTTTTAGAGTGGTGCAGTTCTTGATAGAAGTATACAGCCCCATGAATCACATATTCCCTTTATTTTGCAGTTTCTGGTAAGTACAATTTATCATTCAGTAATTGAATGGATATATTTTTAATCTATAATTTGTTATATGTGAATTACTTGTTTGTGATATAGGTTTTCTGGGACATGTGCACACATAATTTATTATTGAACTGAGCACACCTATGTGGTTCCAACTCAAAAATGCCTCTTGACAAAACTGCTCTTCGAACTGAACATGTAGATGCATGATTATATAATTTGATTTAATCCATTTGCTGGTTTTGTATTATTGCTGAACTGTATATGATGGTAAGGTTCTACTTATCTGTATCATTGCTGAACTGTATATGATGGTACGGGTCCTAGAAATCTGTGTCGGATCCATTTTATATCTGGGACACACTGCAGGATGCCCAAATGCTCTCATCTCTTTTACATATGTGTATGTGTGCTGCTGCTCTTATCTCAGTATGATCTGAGTTTCCATTGGTAGGTTGACTATAACTTGTATGGAATGGGCCATATACATCTATCAAAAATGAAATTTCGCCACCCAGTGCCAGATGTCTTCTTCCCAAGGAAATTTAAATATAATGCCCAACATGGAGATGAAGTGGACAAATTAACTTGCATGTCTGCTGATATTCAGGTAGCCTTCGTTTCTTGTATACCAGATACTTTAGGTGATCACAAATTCACAATATTAATTTTTACGATGTTACTGAAATTCTCCATTAGGCAGATTCAAGTGGTGATGCATGCTTAGTGGCTCCTGTTTGGGTGTCTTCCAGAATTCCATACGATTGGATGTGGGAATATGCTGGTGATGCATTGTCCAACCAGGATACTCACGGTATCAAACGTCAAAGTGTTTGCGAACTTGAGGGAGATACTTCTGTAGATGGTTAGTGAGATTCATAGATTCCATGGAGATTCTTGCATCTTTCCTTCACTATATCATTATTGAGTTTGTTGTTGTCCCCAAAGGGATATCCCCAGTGGTTCAAGCTTCACACTTTCACTCCAGAGATGTGAAATCGAATCCAATTGGGTGGGTGGGAAGGTTTAAGGGTTTTTTTTAATAAAAAATGTTTACAAAAACACTTCACTGTTTGTGGTTTGCAGATATTTTGAATCAACAGTTTCTAATGTGCACCTCCCTCTCACAAACCCGTTCAGATGTGAAGATGGTTCAGTCTCTTTTACCAATTTGGGAGGTGTGCTCTCATACTTTCTATTTTATTCTTCTGTTTTCATTACATACAGTTTATATTGCTTGGATGTTCTCTTTTTGAGCTTTACCTTTTGCTTTAAAAGGAGGAGTATGAACGGACTGGGGTACTTGAGGGATTACCTCCTGATCCTGGCAAACCGTTACCAAATGAAGTTCTCAAAGCTCTTTCATCTGGTTGCGAATTTGAGAGCAAACTTGCGGAGTTATGTTGCCAAGCAGAATGTTATCCAGATTTAACTCCAGATGAGAACAGAACAACCTTTGTGCAGTCAATGGCATCTGTAACTGATGAGCGCAATATGTTCACAGTGGAACTTGCTAATTCTATTAGGCAACCATTGAAGTGTGTTGAAGAAAACATAGTTGGATCTCTTTCACCACAAGGCTTAGTCCATGAAAATGAATATTCTGCACTAGATGTTGAAGGGAGGGAGGGTTGTGCTAGAACACTGTCTATTGATCGAATGCAGTCGCCTGAAATTAGTGGATCATTAGATCATAAGGTAATATTTATGGTTTTGCGTGTCTTTGTTCCTTTCACCTTCTCACTTATGTGCAACAAATTTGTTTTTTAGGAATAAGTACAAAAATAGTCCCTAAACTATTTAAAAAAGACCAATTTAATCCTAAACTAATTTTATGCCAATTTAGTCCTTACCTATAGCTGCTATTAGTTTAACCATTAAAATTTCTTACATCACTCACAAACTAAATAAATTTGTAAATAATTACACAATTACAGAGGACGTGTCACCTAATCCGTTAAAAATAAATAAATCAAACTGACATTCTTTTGGACATTGTGGTGTGTCAAACAAAATATAAAAGTTATTACTGCAGTTTACCAATTCTAGTCCTCAATCCCAAATCAGTCCAAAACGTCTTTTTTATGAATTCGATGTAATGTCATCAATGATGGTAATTATTTTAAAAATTGTTATATTTTTAAACTAAATCAGTTGTTTTTTGATAGTTTAGGGACTATTTTGGTAATCATTCTTATTTTTTATTACCCTGTAATAGTAGAGTTTTCTTCTTGTTTCCTCCATCTTAATGCATTTACTTATAAATTTGATTCGTTAAATGGTATTGAGTAAACTATTGCTGTTAATGTTTTCTCAGACAGTTTGATGGATGCTGTTAAGCATTATGCCTCACTTTCCAGAACTTTCTTTTTATATGTTGTCTCTCTTGCTACTTGAGAACTTAGTTGTTGATCTTTTCTCACGGATTTTAAAATTCATGTCTGTCAGCATGCAAATGTGGAAGTCCTGGGGCTTCTAAATTGGTTAGCCAGTTCTCAGGCTGCCGAAGAGATAAACTCTGATGACGAACTTGTTCGTGAGACAATTCTGAGTCCCTTGTTGCCTGCAACAACCATCGATAAGGTGCTAGAGAAAGCTAATATGGAATACAAAAACGAGTCACAACAAGAATGTCAGGACATTCTTGATTCAGTTGAGGATTTAATTGACACCAAGGATTTTAATATAAGAGCTTCTGGTTCTCCTTATCATAATCCTTCTTTAAGTTCATCAGATGAAGTGACACCCCAAGTGGATGGCTCCAATGATGATCCGTACTTATCTCCTTGTGCTGGATCAGCTGGAAATACTTCTGTAACAGAGATGAACACTCAATCCAATAGGTCCTCCCAACACCAGGTGTTGCAAGATAAGGCTGAAAACTGTAGTGGTAACCACAGAGAGAGAAAGTCATCATGGGGATCAATACCTTTTTCCGTAGCCCCAAGAGTTCTTAATCACTTGGGATCTATTGCTTTTGATATAAACAATACTCCTCTCTCTGGAACTAAAGATTGTCCTGGTCCAAGCCTCTCAGCTGGAAATGTTGTGGTTAAGCATTCTGATTTTATGCGAACTTCAGAAGCAGATATTTATGATATGAAGGGTGGGAGTGCACTAGTTGGATGCTCTGTGCGTGACTTGATGAGAAGAAAGCGATGCTACAGAGTTGAACCACCTGAATCAAGTAGGATTAAAAGGGTTCTGTTGGAAGGGGAGCATCAAGAAGATATGTATCTTTTCCCAAAACAATTAGATTTTGACATGTCACAATATGAAGAACATGGCATTCCCAACAATAACTTACCACTTATTAACATGCAATCAGAAATTGGGAAATCATTCCAAACTGATTCTTTGACTCTTGAAAAGAGTTGTGCTGCTGATATCTGTGATCGTGAAGTTGGAGATACTACTGGATCTAGAGAACTAAGATTGATGGACCCAAATCCACTTCATGCTGGGAGAAGAGAACCATCTCAACTTTTGAAATCCCAGACGCAAGATGTTTCAGTTTCTATTGATCATTGTGATAGTAATAATGGTAAAGCTGTGGAATAATATTTTTTGATGTTCCTGCTTCCTTATCTAATTGTTCCTTGATGTTTGGTTTTTAATTTTTTTTATCATTGGTTGTAATTAGTGTAGAGATGTTTGGAAAGCAAAGGGGAATTGGAAGCAAGCTTCAATGAATTGCTAATGAGATGTCTCGTGCTTACCTTGCAGGTGATTATGCAAAGACCAGTACAAGAGTTCTGCAAAATGAGAACCAGAGTTGCTCAGAGGGATTCCAAACTACTTTATCAGGGGTTGGCCTCTCAGAGTTTGTGGATATCAACATGGAAGCAAAATCTATAAATATAACTGACGCGACCGTCTGTAAGAAATCAACAACCGTTGACAAGACAGACCTTGTTGAAAGTGTTTCAGTATTAGGTACTATCCGCAACCATCATCCAGTGGAGGAAAACCATAAGGGAATATCAGGTGTGGTATTCCATTTTCCTTGATGTAACGCAGAATCTCAATTTCCAATTTTACTTCCTCAGCAAATTTGGCCTTGAAGCAATATTGATTTTGAGCCTAACCTGGGCTGCAGTGAACTATGAATTGTGATCACAAATCACCAGCTATATTTTGAAGGGATTGTACAGGATGCATGCTTGCAATTCCTTCTATCGACTTTGAAACTAAATTCTCTCCCTTCCACCACACAAATTTAGTTGCCTATGCATGATAACAGAAATGGGTTCCATCAAAATATGCAATAAATATACAGCAGGATTGCCGAAACTTTTATTGCTCAAATAATCAGCCAGAACCAACTCCTGTGAAAACAGAGCCTTATTCCTAAAATAGACTAAACAAGTTAAGTTGCAATTGCTAGTCTTCTAGTTTTGGCCACTTACTTTTCGAGAAATGGGGAAGTTTCAAGAGATATCAGCTATTGCAATGTTTTTTTCCTCATTGAATTTTTTTGAACTTTCATATAGATGTCTCTGATTTACATTATGCAGGATTCAACAGATATTTTCCATTCCTTGTCTCAATGTTGTGGCAAGCTTCTTCTCTCATTTTGACTTCAATCTTCTTGTACTGTCCTCTGATGAGTAATCTATTTTTTTTTTCTTATAAGGGCAATCTCCAGGTGAACTTCTCCCCTTCTTTGTTCGGGATAGCCAAGAAGAAACAGAAGTTGAAAATAAGCACCTTAACAATGATGAGTGCAATTTTCATCAAGAAGCCACTGTTAATGTTCCTGCCCACTGTTTAAATGACGGTTCACAGCTATATGTTTTGACTCCTTTGCGTCCACCACCTTCAGTAGATAGTGTACAAAAATGGTTATTGTCTGATGGAAAAGGTGATGATGGTCAAAACTAGTAGATACGATGCTTTTTATAAATTCCGAAAATTATTCATTTTCTGTTATCAAATTTTAGGTGATTCTGAATGGAGCATGGAAGTGGCGTGTTCTTCATCAAATGGTGAATTAAATTATTTTTTCTTTGGGGAAAAACAAATGTAGTAATGCTTATTCAGTAGTGAAAACTTCTTGTAGGTTTTCCTAGCAGGGCAATTGGTTCACAGAGTTGCGTTCCTAACATTGATAACAAGGCTCCTCCTGAATCTAATTTTGTATCTCATATGAGGAAGATTCTGCGGGTATATAGAGAAAACCATTGCAATTTGAATTAAAAAAGTAAACTCTTTTTGTAACAAGATTACATGATGTTGCAGAGTGAAGGAAATGCAGCGAAGGTGGTGAAAGCAAGCACTGATTGCTCACAAGACGCTTCTCAGATTTCGGGACCTGATGGGAAATCAAGATCTACACCTCTTAGTCAAATTGGGTTTAGAGATCCAGCAAGTTTTGGTTGTGGCCAACAGCTTACATTATTAAGCATAGAGGTAAATTTGATATTGTTGCAATCTGTATGTGGTAATAATGTAATATCTGTTTCGTTGTTCTCGCGAAACAATTCTACCAACTTCGGTTACCTTTTTTAGTTCTATTTATTGTAAGATTTGTCAACCATTGATTGAAGCTAAACTAGGATTTCGCTACTAATCTTTCAAATGCTGTGTGCATTGTTGTGTATGATTTTTCATCTATTGCTATCAATGATGTGTATTAGATTTTGCGAACTTATGCAAACATAATTGATATTGCTCTTAGTACGCTGTTTAAACTGTTTGGAAATGATGCAGTCATTAGAGATAGAATTGCATCACTAGATAAAGTAACTTAATGCAACTGTTGATTATGTTATAATTTGAAAATGATGTTCAGTTAGTAGACATTCTATGTTATTGTATAACTAGATAAAGAGTCCTTCCTTTTTCATTTGCGGTTCCCAGATTATTTGCCAACCTTAGGAAAGACAACTTATTGAGGAGACTGTAATCTTCTTAACTGACCAAGAAAATAGTTTATAGTAGTTATCCTTTGAAGAATTTAAAAACGTGAGTCACATATATAGGATTGGGCTTTACAACTAAAAAGTTAATCTTAGTAGTTGGCTTTGACTCTTCGCTTTATATGTGCCTAATTTCTTTTCTATTTTTGTTCGATATGGGGCACTTTAGACTTCAACAGTCCCCTCACATGTAGGGCTGGACTTACTCACATGATCCATACCACAAGCTCAAATCAACTGGATTCTGATACCATGAATAAATTAAAAATTCTTGGTTACATATATCAGGTTAGGTTCCACAGCTGAAAGGTTAATCTTAATAGTAAGGTTTCATTCTTCCCTTTATATGTACCTCTATTTTCTTTATGTTCAATATAAGACTTCATACTTCAACATCTTCATGTGTTCTCTCTTTCTTTACCTTTTGTCTAAACACTGTACTTCTTGACCCGTCAAAATGGAAGATATTTATGGGACTACTAAAAAAGGAATAGTGCACAAGCAATTTGGTGAAGAAAATAGAGGGTTTGACAAAGTGATTATTGTCCTATTGCTAGTATAATTGTAGGCTTTTATTTTATGATTTATATGTACAAGAGTATTATATTGTTTGAAAATTACTTATAATCTAACTTTTTTTACATGCTAGTTTATTGAAGATGCTGTATCATCTATATACTTTGCAAATGCATTTTAGCATGGTCATTTTTTTTATCTCGACTTGAATGCTGTGGAATGCTGTGACAGATTCATGCAGAGTCCAGAGGTGATCTTCGTCCTGATCCTCGATTTGATGCTGTCAATGTTATAGCTGTAGCAGTTCAGAGTGATAGTGATTCTGTGCCTGAAGTCCATGCACTTTTACATAGTAAAACTGAACCTTGTGTAAGGTAAGATGCTTTGTGCTTCATATAATTTTGGTATAGTTCTTCTTTTATGGAATTCTACTTTTGAGTTTTATCTCAGTTTAGTCTCTAGTTGATACTGAAATTCTAATGGATAACGCATGTTTCTAATTATTGCATTTCTCTGTTCAATTTTAATTTCTACCTAACTGAACCTGAACTTCTTGCCCTGTTCATGGCTTCCCTTTTCTGCTCTTTATTTGTGACAAAGCAAGATATTAAGAAGCATAGATAGAAAATTTAACAAGATTTGGCTGAGGAATTAGATTAGAATACATGGCATCCTTGAATGTTATCATCTATGTACTCTATATCACTTGTGTTTAACCTAGCCGAGGCAAGTAATTGTTGACTTTGTTGTCGTCAAATATATGAATAGTTTGGAGATACATAAGAAGTAAAAGATGCCTAGGATGCCATTTTGTTAGGCAAGATTGGCCTACATTTGGTTAAGATCTCATCCATTAACCCCAACCGTAATGAAAATCCAGTTTGATACTTTAGTCTATTAAGAGTTCAGGGAACTACTTTCAAATTCCATAAACAAATAATTCACTGAAAGTGAGAAGTCCATTTAAAATGTACGTTGCATTTGGGTTTTTATGCTTGATTGCTTTGATTTACAGGAATCTTGATGCAGTATCATGTTGCAACATGTTGGTCTTTTCCGAGGAAAGGCAGTTGCTTAGCCAATTCATGGAGATTGTGTGTTCATTTGATCCAGATATGATAATGGGTTGGGATATTCAAGGTGGTTCTCTTGGCTTTTTAGCAGAAAGGGCTTCACATCTTGGTATAGGCTTGCTCAATAGTATATCTCGCACTCCATCTAAATCCAAGATAGCTACTGGGTATTCTGAGGTTTCTGAGAAAGTACTACCAGATACTATTCAACCTGACCCTTTAGTAACTGATTCTACCATAATAAGAGATGCAGTTATTGAGGATGAATGGGGGCGAACTCATGCTAGCGGTGTTCATGTAGGTGGTAGAGTTGTACTTAATGTATGGCGTCTGATGCGTGGTGAACTTAAGCTTAAAATGTATACAGTTGAAGCTGTAGCTGAATCTGTTTTGAGACAAAAAGTTCCTTTATTTCAATACAAAGTGTTGACTAAGTGGTTTACAAGTGGATCTGGACGAGCAAGACACAGATGCATTGATTATGTTGTCACCAGAGCTAAGTTGAACCTAGAGATAATGAATCAGCTTGATATGGTATGATAAACTTTTCAATTAGAATATAACTTTGTCATGCTGCTTGTTATAGCTTCAGTATCTCGTATTGTTCTGAGGCACACTTTGTCATGTATCTTTTTCAGAATTGTATTTTCATTCAAGCAAACAATAAATTTATGTAGTTCTTACCATGGTTAAAAATATTAAATAACTCATGCTATCTCTTCCTTTGTGCATTATTTTCTAAACTGACATGTGCATTTGTGGGTTTTCAGATAAATCGAACATCAGAACTTGCTCGTGTCTTTGGCATTGATTTTTTTTCAGTCCTTTCTCGAGGCTCGCAATACCGTGTTGAATCAATGTTGCTGAGATTGGCACATACACAGAATTATCTTGCCATTTCTCCTGGGAATCAACAGGTTTCCAGTTTTTTTATATTCCCGTGATATTATTTAGCATTCACATTCAACGTTATGTTCCCCATGATATTATCCGATTATCATTAACAGTATAGGCAGAATGGTTAGGAGTGTAGTTAAAGAATGGGTCCAAATTCATGCTAATTTTGATTAATAGAAGTTATGTTCTACCATCTGAATCTTCTTTCTAATTATGTGTCTTGACTTTGTATTTTAAAATATGGGCTGTTTGTTTCCTGACTCTGTACTATAATCAGGTTGCTTCTCAACCAGCAATGGAGTGCATACCTCTTGTTATGGAACCGGAATCTGGTTTTTATGCAGATCCTGTTGTTGTTTTGGATTTCCAATCTCTGTATCCATCAATGATAATTGCATACAACCTTTGCTTTTGTACATGTCTTGGAAATGTTATACCTTCAAAGGCAGGTACACTTGGGGTAAGTTTGTACTCACCAGATTTACGTGTTCTGCGGGATCTCATGAAACGAGTTCTGCTTACGCCAAATGGTGTTATATATTCGCCTACAGAGGTAATCTTCTGAATGTATCTTGTTTATTATGGATGTATACATCCTTCAGTTTCTCTTATTCTGTTCATAGATGCTGTAGTCTCCTGGAGCCTATATGGAATTAATGGTGGTTGGGTGAGTTGGTTGCGTTGGGTTTTCAACCAACCAGAGTAATATATGATTGGTACACAAAGTGGAATCAATGTAGTAAGCAAATCATACTCGAAAGCTTGCTGGTTTGCACATGCTTGGTTGACTATCTTGTGTCTCTGGCTCATGGAGCCATATCTGTACAACTTCCTCGTGCTATAGGTCAATGCACCCATAAAGCTCATTTAGAATATCCTCTTTAATTTATTTGTGTGAACTGTGATAGAGTATGGCTAACAGGTTAATCTTGTTACTGGGTGCGATCCTTGCCTTTATATCTAGCTTCATTTTTCTTTTTCTTTCTCAATGTGAGGCTTCATACTTCAAACAGGTATGAAGTCAATACACTGTTGTAGATTGTAAAGCTGTCACATGCTTTATTGATCTGAAGAAGTTGATGGCAACTAATCAGTAGTCTAGGAATTTGTGGCCTGTATGGTTTTCCCTGTAATTTTAAACCCAATGATGTGGTCTTGTCACTGCCTTAGGGTATTTATAAATAATTAAATTAGCTCTCTTGTTGGTGGTTTACTCTAGTTTCAGCATCCCTGTGTATTAGTTTCTTTTCATATAAGAGCGGCCATGTTATTTCCATGGTAATGTGTATATTTTGACTAGTATACAGCTCAGAGGTGAAACGTGATTCATTTGCATCGTATAGGTACGCAAAGGCGTGCTGCCCCGGTTGTTGGAAGAAATATTGTCAATGAGAATAATGGTGAAACAGGCAATAAAAAAGTTGGCTCCTTCTCAGCAAGTTCTTCGTAGGGTACGGCTGAACAATATAATTTTTACTGGCTTTTAGTAATTCGATAATGATAAGAAAGCTTCTACATTATGCTCCACTCTACATTAATCATCTTTTTCTTGTTAAGTTGAAAAGCTTGTAGACAAACATAAGCAGTAGTTAGAAATCAGTTAGGACTGGCCTTCTGATGTGCTTATATTGTTTTCTCTTGGCATCTATCTGGTGCTGTTTTGGGTAGTTAATGGGCTCTGTCATGCAATATACGATAAGTCCTTATATATGTTGCCTGGATAAAACTGCCCTGTTTGGTCTGCACTCTTGATGCTGATTATATTATTTAAATCTGTTTTGTTATGAAATATGCTAACTAGATATTTTTTTTCAGATTTTTGATGCCAGACAGCTTGCTCTGAAGCTAATAGCAAATGTAACATATGGGTATACGGCTGCTGGATTTAGTGGGCGCATGCCTTGTGCAGAGCTTGCAGACAGCATTGTTCAGTGTGGCCGTAGAACTCTAGAAAATGCTATTTCTCTTGTAAACGCTCATGATAATTGGAATGCTGAAGTTATATATGGTGATACAGACAGGTATAATCAAAATCGTCACTTGTTGCTAGGGATTGAAAATTCTAGTCATAAAATTGTCAGTGAAATTGATTATGCAATTACATTGCATGTGCATTATGTTTTCCTTTACCCGCACCCTAGAATTTGCCATAGTAGCATCAAATATGGCTCTTTTAGTTTGAAAAGGCAAAAATGTTTGTGTAACCAAACTTTTCCATAGTAGTGCTCAGTCTAGATTGTCTCATGCTAGCTTGTTTAAATCGTCTTTGTTTTTGTAGCATGTTTGTCCTTCTGAAAGGGCGCACTGTGAAGGAAGCTTTTCAAATTGGACAGGAGATTGCATCTGTAGTAACTGCAATGAATCCTAATCCAGTTACATTAAAAATGGAAAAAGTTTATCAGCCGTGCTTTCTTCTTACTAAGAAAAGGTATGTTGGATATAGTTACGAAAGGCCAGACCAAACAGAACCTGTTTTCGATGCCAAGGGTATTGAGACAGTACGAAGAGATACTTGTGAAGCTGTGGCTAAGACGATGGAGAAGTCCTTAAGAATCTTTTTTGAACATCAGGACATCTTAAAGGTACAGTTGTGTGTCTTATGCAGTGCTTTAGAATTCATTAATTCAAAGATAAATTTCTGGTGATTGATCATTCAAGTTATTTTTTCCTTTTTTGATAGGCAATTAGTTCAAGGTTATTGTTCTGCTTTATTTTTCCCATTTCTCTCAACCTTTTTAATGATGCGTTACTGAAATCCCTTTATAGCTAAACGGTAAAAATACATTCAGCCAAAGAATCAAAATAACTTGATAAGAATCACACAACCAAACCAATTGGTGGTCTTCGTTCACTTGTCATTACTCTCATTTCCACCTCAAAAAAAACAAGGGTTAGCTGCAGATGTCAATGTGAAGATTTTGTATGTATTCAAAAAAAAATGTGAAGATTTTGTAAGCATAAGCATTTGTCAGTGAAAATTCAAAATGCATTCACATGTTTGTGGATAAATCATCAGGGTAAGCATATGTAAGCAGAAATTCAAAGTGTTTACATGTGTTTGTGGACGAATCATGTATCTGCACTTAACCCAAGAAACAAATAAATGACACTGTCATAATAATATTTGCTGAGTTTTTTGGTATTAAGCTTCCCATTAAAATAGGTAGCTTTTATCTTGTGATTTTGGGTTATTTGGTATTCAAGGTTGATTTCTTCCATCTTTGTTGCCACAGGTTAAAACATATTTGCAGCGGCAATGGACACGAATTATATCTGGTAGGGTGTCTCTGCAGGATTTTGTTTTTGCAAAGGAGGTTCGCTTGGGTACCTACAGCACAAGGGCTTCATCACTGCCACCAGGAGCAATTGTAGCCACCAAAGCAATGAGGGCTGATCCCAGGGCCGAACCGCGTTATGGAGAAAGAATACCTTATGTTGTAATCCATGGGGAGCCTGGGGCCCGCCTGGTTGATATGGTTGTGGATCCATTGGATATGTTAACAATCAATTCGCCATTCAGATTGAATGATCTATACTACATCAACAAACAAATAAATCCTTCTCTGCAAAGAGTGTTTGGACTTGTTGGAGTCGACTTAAACAACTGGTTTTTGGAGATGCCCCGCCCAGTCAGGGATGCTTTCACTAAACGTCCCTTTCATGCTCCAAACCCACACAGAACAAGGATCGATTTTTACTATCTGTCAAAGCATTGTATTTTATGTGGTGAGTTGGTCCAGGCATCATCTCATATATGCACTGATTGTTCCCAGAATGAAATTGCGGTTGCAGCTGCTGTAACCGGGAAAACATCCAAGCTGGAGAGAGAGATGCAACACCTTGCTGCTGTAAGTATGATCCTTGTATGCTTCAGTTTTATTGAATTCCTGGATCCAATTGTGCCACCCGTTGTTTGTTTTGAGCCCAGTTACCGTCAAAAAGGTTATTTTCTTCACTGTGGTGCAAAGGGACCCCTTTTTGTCCTAAATACACTAAAATGGCATGTTTTGGAGGCCATCTGATCAACCCAGTTTAAGTATTGAAATGTCAAGGATGTAATCTTGTAGTAGATTGCAAGCATCAGATAATATTTGTGCATGTTTATATAAAGGCTAAACCATTGTGTTGTGCATCAAAATGTAATAGTGGATAATATGTTTATTTGATGGAACACTGAAGTAAATAAGTTGACATTTGAAGGTGTTGATGTTTACTTTGCAGATCTGTAGGCACTGTGGCGGCGGGGACTGGGTGTTGGAGAGTGGGATAAAGTGCAAGTCCCTTGCTTGCTCGGTGTTCTTTGAGAGGCTTAAAGTTCAGAAAGAACTACTCGGTCTTTCGATTGTTGCTGCAGACAAAGGTTTCTATCCAAAATGCAATGTTGAGTGGTTCTGATTTGAAGAGCATGTTTCTCCAACACATCTCACCGTGAACATACAAATAGGTAGAAATAATAATATTAGATGGCTCAAGATAAAATAGTTGCTCTTGTATAGGTCTGTCTTATGTTTGTAACATGTATTTTTGATATGTTTGTTGTAATTTAGCAAGTGACTTGATGTATTTGTTGTAACTTAGCAAGGACGATGATACTTGCCATTTTATCTTTTTGTTTAATAAAAGGGAAAATACTTTTTTTTTTTGAGAAGGAATATAAGCTCTATATTAAATTCGAAGACAGAATAGGTACAAGGTCGTGAGGGACAATAGTGTCTCCCTACAAAAGGTCTAGATTACATAGAGCATGTCTGGCAAGTCAGTGTGCTGCCTTATTTGCAGATCGCCTAATGAAAGAGACCGAACAACCTCGGAACTCATTACAAAGTTTAACACAATCTAAGTATATCTAGCTAAGAGGAGAGGCTGGGATGTGAGCTGCATGTATACCTGTGCTTACACTGAGACAATCAGTCTCCACTTCAATCCTTTCCCATTGCATGACCCGATACCAGTTTAAAGCTTCTCTTACCGCAAGCCAAGGTTCACTACGCCTGGCACATACTTAGCCGAGGAAAATATTTTTTCCTCGGCTAAGATGCCACGTCTAGCCGACGAAATTAATTTCCGTCGCCTAAGCACACTTAGCCGAGGAAAATAATTTTCGTCGGCTAGGTCAACCACTTAGCCGAGGAAAATAATTTTCGTCGGCTAGGTC
>JAYMSU010000074.1:0-19482 GCA_036897765.1 Erodium chrysanthum | reverse complement strand
AACAATGAGGCTATGCTCTGTAGAAAAGCTGAAGCCATAAAAGACCCCGCGACGGTTACAACAGTAGATGAATCGACCTTGGACAGAAGGTGTTGTCGAATTAAGAACTATGAAAGCGAGAGGGAAAGGAAGAGGAAGAGTCTGGCAGACGGTTCCCTAGTTTGTAACGTCTGCGACCGAGTTGGAGAACACGCAGAAAAGCAAGGCTAAAGCGACGAAGCTTGAGAGAGCGCGTTGCTTGAAACGCGCGCCGAGAAGGTAGCCACGTGTAGGTTAAACATCTTCCTTTTATATATGAAATAGATTTTTGATTAAAGATGCATTCTCATATAACAATAGGAACCTGAAAATTACATTCGAGATTGTTCCAAGTACACCACTCGAGCAATTGAAGGAGGGACAATATGTCCCCAGAAAAATCTTCCTAGATTCCAAAACTATATAAGCTGTTTCATGGGCCACTGTATTAGCCTCCCTTAGAATCCATGATACAGATGAAATGTTAAGAGAGTTTAAACACTCCTAAATGTCACCAATAGCATTGAAACGGTGCAACATTTTGAGTCCATGGGGGGTGTTTCTGCATAGAAAAAAAAGTATTGGGGAGTTTTTGCCAAAAATCGATAATAAAAAGGGATGTCTTGTAGTTTTACCTCAAATTAATTGGGTGTGGAAAGATAAATGAGGTTTTGAGGATGTTTCCGATTGATCTGTTGGAGAGCTTTTAGATTTAGACACACGCAAGAGTCGACGATTTAAAAACATAATCATACATTCGTCTCGTGATTGAAGAGGAATTAAAAATGATCTTATTTATTTGAATTTGTTTATGCATCCAAATCAAAATCAAAATCACATGAAGCGATTTGTGGTTGTTCTAGTCCTACTCCTGGACCTACGGAAATTCTGATTCTGTCTCCGTCCTTGCATCATCACAGATTCGCATTCTTCCGATCATCCTCTTCGGAGCTCACATTCGCAGGTATCGCCTCCTCTCTCTTTCGCTCGGTTGTGCAATTCTCTGTAATTATTCCCCATTGCATGCATTTGGTTCATGTTTCCGATTCGATTATATGTGGGTTTGTTGCCATTATTAGATGATTTCGTGGTGATGTTCATGTTGGATATAGATAGCTTTGTTTCGAGAGAAATAGGACTAGGTTTGAAGTTGTGTTATGCGTGTTTGTTTTTGCCAGAAATTTGTTTTTTCTTCCCCTACCGCTTAATCTTTATTAGACTAGCGAATATCAAGCAATCTCTTTTCAATTACATTTTTAGATTATCTTCTGCACCAGATTTTTATATGCATTGTGTTTCAACTTCTTTTTTTCTTTTCCTTTTGCAGTTGTGATTAAGCCGTTCCTGAGACATGAAAGTTTTTTTTTTTTGCAGTTCTAAGTTTACAACGACATCTAGCGCAGCGAGGTGAAAGACTCAAGATGGGGAAATTTGATGCATTACCCGTTCCTCCCGGGAAAGAAGTAAGTTCAAACTCACTTGAGTTGTTGCAACTGTTGTTCTAAATAATTATGGCAAGACAAATTGGTATTGTAAGCTATGTTGTGACACACATATGTTTTCTTTTGTAATATTTTTCTTCCCTTATATGTTGCATGCAGTATCTAAGGAACGAACTTTCCAGAGTAGATGAGTGTTTTCTTACAACACGTTTTGATTCCTTACCCCATGTGGTCCATATCATGGCTGCAAGAGATCGTGAGCGTGAAGTCCAATTTTTGAGGGACCAAAGTGACGTAGTTGAGGAGGCGGTGGATGAAGTAGTGCAGCTTTACCACAATGGTTTCAACAAAGCAATTCAAAATTACTCCCAGGTCATATTGCTTCCTAGTTCAATTCAAACGAATGTAGTTAAAATGAAACGGTTATATTCCTAACATAATCAGTTCTTTGCTTTATAGTATGCATGGAGATGTATGAATATGCATTATGCACATATGACATTGTCGTTCAAAGTGTTTCCATTCAAAATCCATACTATGATTCATGATTTTAGTTATATATTCGCATGTGTACTTTTACCCTGTGACTTAAGTGAGTCCTAATTTATATAGTCACGCTTATTCAGCATAGGTCCTTTTGTTAAACATCAAAGTCAAATACTATGGTAGGAATTTTTTACTATGGTCAATATTTTGGGCTAAACAAGTTATTTTTGTTCCATTTTTTATTTTTCTCAATCAGTTATACTATTAGGTGAAAGAAAGCTTTTGCTTGATATTTGTGGAAAATGTGTCAGTTAAAATTTTATTTCAGACTTTCTACTCGTAGAGAAAAAGAGTTCAAGGATTACTTTTTGTGACTACTTTCCACATGAAGGAGACTATTAGCATTTTCTCAAATTATACTCATTATCGGTACAGTTGGTCAGTGTCTGTTTTGTGTAATAACCAGTAGCGTAGTCACTGGATATTGCGAACAAAAAACAAAAATTTCATGGTATTGGTATGTGATATATGAGAGGTCATGCATGAGGTTTATTGAATCTTGATGTTACAAAGTAGCTTTTATATGTTGTTTCCCTGTTTCTGTAAATGAAATGAAGAATAAAATTTGGCACAGAAATTTTAGTTTAACTATTATTTATTTCCCTTCAGATCTTGAATTTGTTCAGTGAATCTGGTGAAATGATGTCTGATTTGAAGATTGATTTGGTTGAATCAAAGAAACGTCTTAGTGCTCGTAATACGCAATTGCATCAGTTGTGGTATCGGTCTGTCACATTGCGCCACATTATTTCTCTGTTAGATCAAATTGAGGGCATAGCCAAGGTATTCCTACTCATATTCCTGCTTTTATAACATAATTTCGGTTTGAAATTCAAAGACATTAAATACCTTGTTCAAATGCAATGTCACTTGTCTTGTTCTTGTTATCTATTGCATTAGGCATGTGTGTACAAATGCATTTATGACCACTTATCACTCAACTATTAGCATGTAGTGCTGTTGCTGTTCTCACTAAAATTAGCTGTCAACAAGTCAACAGAAGTGGTAACTTTGAAGATCTATCATCTTGTCTGCTCAATATATGGTTCAGGTTCCAGCACGAATAAAGAAGCTCATTTCCGAAAAGCAGTTTTATGCTGCTGTTCAGTCGCTTCGTCAATCAGCCTTGATGCTCGAGCGAGAGGGCCTTCAATTGGTAATATGTTAAAACTTTTTATGATATTTCTCCATCATCACAATGTGGATAACCATCTTTATCCTGCAATATTGTAATGTTCATCCCTTCTGGTAAAGGATGAATCGATGCGAGTTATACAAATGATAATTTGTTTTTGGATACTGTAGAAGTTGTCCCACATCACTTGATAAGCATATTGAGGCCTCCACCCATTAGTTTGAGCTTTTGGGTTGGATTAGGCTTTAACATGTCCTGTGATTCTGCCATGGAGTGCAGTACACTCCCTTAGGTGCCGAAGTGTGGCAACGCGTGCGAGGTCCACACGTGAAGGGAGTGTTGAAGGTGATCCACATCGGAATAGTGTGGTTTAATAATAAATTAGTAAGCATCCTAATGGAGGCTTCTTCCACTCATTAGTTTGAGGCTTTGGGTTGGATTGAACTTAAAAAAACACAACTAAAACAGGCTTTGGATGTGAGTTCCAGAACAAAGTTTAAGATTCTGCTGACTTGGTATTGTCAAATTTTATCACAAACAGATCATGATTAGGGAATCTTAAAATATTTTAAAGACATCTTTTAGCTGTTGTTTGCATATATAATATAATTCTAACTAATTTGTCTCAGGTTGGAGCACTTCAAGAGGTGCGATCTGAGCTTAACAAGATGCGTGGATCTATTTTTCATAATATTTTGGAGGAACTACATGATCACCTTTATAACAAGGGTGAATTCAGGTATCTTCTTGCTCAAGATTTCAATTAAAGATTTTACTTTGAGGGGGACTGTTGAAGTATAAAGTTTCACATCAGATAAATATAAATATATTACTAGATATAAACTGGAAGGACACACCTAATTGTCAAGTTTGGTGCTCCTTGCTTGTACGTAAGTGAGCCCAAATCTTGATATAAAAATGGATTATCAAAAAAAACTTGTCAAGCTGACCTTATAGTTGTGGAGTTGGACCCCGTTCATGTAAACCTGATTTTATAATTCTTCAAGATTATTTCGATCAGAAAATGTGTTGTTTCACTAGAACTATTTCATTTATAGGTTTCTTGCCCATTCATCACTTTCTGCAGTTTACGCGCCTATGCAGAGGACAGGGATGATGAAGGGCCAACTGCCAAAGCTGTTGGTCTTGGAGGTGGATCATATAGGCCAGGTTCTGTTGTTGGAGGGTGAGATTTGTTGGTTCTTTTCAACTATGGTTATGTTACTATCATTCTCATATTGTCTTTTACCTCGTTGCTATTACTGCAAGTTGTGAAAACAGTTCGTAATGTGTTCTATGGAATTAGTTTCAAGGAAACTGAGCTCCCTGGAACTAGAGTATTAGTTTCAAGTTTGGAAACGAATCGTTCCATCAATTCAGGCTAAATTCAGGTGTTTCTGCTAGATAAAAATGTGGCTAATCCTATCAGAGTACTAAGAGAACCAAATAGTAAGTAATGCCCTATTAAACCAAGCTTTGACACCAGTTTAAAATCGATCCAACCCAAAAGCTTAAACTATTAGATGGATGAGATCCACATTCTTTCAAATGTGGGACACTTTAATAATAATGATGCTATTTTTACATCAAATCTCAGTCAAAGTTAAAAGGGGTCTGATTTAAACATTATCAACATGTATAAATATAGTGGAGATGGAGTTAAGATATTGTAACTAATTTGAAATCTTTCTTTTCAGACTATCAATTGACGGCCTTGTTGAGGAAAGTGAAGCTGCAACAGATGGACAAACGGATGCCAAAGTTCCACCTCGTCAAATTCTAACATGGCTTTCCTGTTCCACTCCAGATGAATTTGTTGTATGAACAACTCATTTATATTTTTTTTCCTTTTACTTTGGGACTGAGTTTATACTTTGGGATGTAGGAGACATTGAAAAAGAGTGAGGCTCCACTTCATGTGAAATATCTGCGGACCCTGGTTGAGTGCATATTCATGCTTGGCCAAATCTCATCTGCTGGTGCTATCATATGGTGTAGCTTCTATACCTCTTTGATTTCATTCTAATTTATGTTTTAAGAGGATATCTTAATTAGGTTAAATGTATTATTTCCTGACAGCCAAAGGTTGCGACCCACAATTCATGAGATTATCACATCCAAGGTTAAAGCTCATGCCGAATCTGTTAACTCTTCAAGGTCTGGCCATGGTCAGGCTGCACAAACTAATATGAAAGGGCAGTTGGAAAACTATCAATTGTCAAAGCAAAAACGCCAAAATGAGATATCTTCAGTAATGCCAGCAAGCCCTGTCTCGCATGCCATGTCTCCAAAAGGAAAAGCACAAATCGCTGCGAAAGAGCTTCTTGATTCTGTTTTAGAGACTACGTTACATGTATTCGGTGAGTCACAATTCTATTTACCTTGCAATCTTTTAAAATGATGTTGAAACCAACTGTTATGTTTAGAGAATCACGTCGTTGTTGGAGAGATCCTGGCATCAAAATTGGGTCGCCAAGTTAACCCGAAAGGTCCAACGGATATAAGCGATTCTGAACTATCAATGGTTACTGGAGGTTACAGTGTTGGGTTTTCCTTGACCGTCTTACAGGTAACCAGTGTTTAGTTTTTAGGCCCTGTCACAACATAATAAATTTCCATAAAATAGGAAATGGACATTAATATTGCAAGGATATATTTCATTGTCATGTGGTAAAAGAGTGAATGCCAACAACTCATATGTGAACTGATACGAGCAACTCCTGAAGCTGCATCTGCTGATGCTGCTGTACAGACAGCTAAACTTGCAACAGCTCCGGTAAAGAATAGGCAAGTAAATATTAATTTCATTTCCTCCAAATGTCTTCATATTATGTATTTGTCTTTATTGTTCAAAATTGCTTTATTTAGAAAATTTCCTTACTGAATAATCAATTAATTATGTTGTACTGATAATGATGGCTTACAGGAATGAGTCAGGTGGTGAACTTACCTTTGCTTTCCGCTTCACAGATACAACAATATCTAAACAAGGTACATCTAAAGATTGTATTATTCCAATAGCACAAGTTTTCATCTAAATATTTTTTAAGGAAGCTTCAGACCTCAATAGCACAAGTTGATTTTACTTTTTTTATCAACTTCTATATATGATGTCTTCTGTTTCTTACGACCAGGAGCCGCAGTATTGAATAAGAAAGGTTCAGACGTGTTACAACAAGGTTATGGTTCTGCAGCTCTCTTGCCTGAGAGAGGCATATATCTAGCAGCAGCTGTATACCGACCCGTTTTCCAGGTGAAATTTTATTTAATATTAGGCTACATATAAGGGATTTGGCTTCCCATACTAAAAGGTCAATCTATTTGTTGGGCTCACACATGTTGCGTATAAAGATCCCACATTGACTAGTAGTTATATATAACGACGCCAATATTCCTTTCAGTATGGGAAGGCCTAGTGTATATATGCAGCTCAATAAATAAACTACCATAACTTAAAATACTTTGTTCATTATTCAATGCCTCTGCAGTTTACACAAAAACTTTCTTCAATACTGCCTGAAAAGTACTCCCAGCTCGGGTAATCTTTGCTCTACTCTTTCTTTCCACATTTAGAGATTTGCCTTTCACATAATCTCTTATTCCCAACATGTGATGTGAGGGCGCAGGAATGATGGATTGCTAGCTTTTGTGGAGAAGTTTGTGAGAGAACACCTTTTAGCAGCAATGTTCATGGGGTACCGCAAAGGCGTACAGCAAGCTATATCAAGCAAGTTAAATTTATCTAATACTAATTGTTTGCATTTTTCTCTGTTAAATTTACATGTTCTTGCATGCACTATCTTAATAAAAGATTTGATCTCCAGAATTATTCTTGTAGGCCCGTCTTCATTCCGGCCTCGGGCACAAACTGCTGCTACTTACATTCCTTGGATTGAGAAGGGCAGGCCTGTCTTACCTGGACTTTTGGCTGTAGATATCTTAATAAAAGAGGCAAGTTTTAACTTATAAATTTCCCATCATCCAGGTCAAGTCTACTTTTTAAACACAAATTGCTTTTGGACAGTAATATTTTACCATTCATGTTATCTATTACAAGTTTTAGTGCATTGGAATATCTTATAATATGCATTACTCAGGTGGTTGGTTGGGCACAAGCAATGCCTAAATTTGCTAATGAAATTATGAACTTCATTCAATGCTTCCTCGAGCGAGCTTATGAAAAATGTCGGACTTGTTATATGGAGGCATGGATCTTTCTCTATTTGTTTCTTCCTGTGTTTGTGCAGTTATTAATGTCATTGGTTTTGGTACAGGCTGTACTGCAGAAGCAGAGTTACATGCTAATTGCAAGGAATGATATTGAGAGACTGATGCGAATGCATCCAGCTAGTTCATATTTGCCAAATCCACATGGTCTGTCAACCATGGACAATAATACATCGGATGCTGAAGTTGTTGACATCGAACTCCAACTGAATGATCTCCTGTTGCGTTTGCTGCCAATAAGACGGGTATCTTTATTTCTATCCACCCACCATTTAGTTTGTTATTTACTTTACTGACTAACCAGATTTTTCTTCTTCTTCTTCACTGTGTGGCTGTGCAGGATAATTTAATTCATGATGATAACAGGCTTTTGATGCTGGCATCTCTTAGTGATTCGCTAGAGTATGTTGCGGACTCAATTGAGAGGTAAAATTTCTCATATCTTATATTTGTCAATGACGATAGGCATATATATCTCTAAGATCCAAATAGCCATGAATTAATTGCATTTAATAATATATACCATAATTTTCAGAGGTTAGAGGGTATGTCTAGGCAGCAAGGACTAATTAACCAATAGAATTATGCTGCCCTCATGAAAGTGGAAATATGGACAATTCATAAATTAAGCTAAAAGGGAGTGTGAATGTATGCAGACTTGGGCTAACATCCTTAAAAGCATCAAATGATGTAGACGAGAGTGTGAAGGGTACGGCTTCAGAGTCATTTGCTGACGGGTACAGGAAGTTGGCAGTTGATTGCCTTAAGGTTTTACGTGTAGAGATGCAACTGGAGACAATTTTTCATTTGCAGGTTTGTTTGTGTTTGTGTAAGATCAATATATAATACAAGTCCTTTTATAGATGGCATGACTATATATCATTTAAACAGGAAATGGCAAATAGGGAATACCTAGAAGACCGGGATGCTGAAGAGCCAGATGATTTTGTTGCTTCACTTACTGCCAAGGTCTGTGTCTGTGTTTCCTTCAAAATCATCTCTGCTTCTGCTTGGATCAGACTTCATTTTGGTTTTGTTACCAATAGATAGCACGTAGAGATGAAGCAATGACGCCTTTTGTTGCTGGAGTTAAGCTAAATTACATATTTGGTGGAATTTGTGGCATTGCGGTAGATACATCCATCAAGGTCTCTCTCTCTGCACACACACACACACACACCCTTATTTTATTCTTCTTACTTGGAACATGTATTATTTGTTCAGGCTTTGGCTGATATGAAATCCATCAACCTTTTCGGGGTGCAGCAAATATGCAGAAATACAATTGCCTTGGAACAGGTAATCATAATCTCCAATTGTTTTGAAAGGATTTCCAAGAATATGTAGTCATTATGCAGTTTGATATAATAAATGAAACCTACTGGTTCAGACTTACCTTTTCACTATTGCATTGTCACTACAGGTCTTGGTTGGTCTTCCATCAGTTAATAGGGAATTGATACAGCTGAGACTAAGTCGTGTCAGGACATACTACGAACTCTTAAACATGCCATTTGAGGCAAGTCATCCAAATTTTATTTAAGCCACTCACTCTACAGTTATATAGTTCTAATTTATTATCCTACTTGTAGGCCTTGCTTGCTTTCATTACAGAGAACCCTTCCTTGTTTGCACCCACAGAGTAAGTTGATCATCTACCTGCAATTCAAAAGTACTGCATCTCATGTGTGCCAATAAACGTTCAAATCTCCAAGCTCAAAAATGCATAATAAACAAAAACATCACTGCAACCATGGATTGACATACGTATTTTATAGGTATGAAAATCTTCTTAGCATCCAAGTCCCGGGAAGGGATATTCCTGCTGATGCAATATCCCGGGTTTCAGAAATTTTGTCCCAGCAGTAGATTTTCGTGAAGCCGGATCAAGCATGCTAAGGCTGTTCCTCCAATTGTTCATCTTAGAGAACACTTGTCACAGAAGTTGCTTACCCCAACATGCACTACAATGTTGCGTGGTATAATAAATACATTTTTGCAGCAACTGATCAGGTATTTATTCAGAAGAAGAAACAATGGTGCATAAGGACTGTAAATTCTTTTTTAAAAACTAATATGGCTTACATGATTTAAGTATGGAAACAAAGATTTACAGTAAACTAACATAGTTGGAAGATGTATACTGAAGCTGTAGCCTTATATTTATCAGCTAGTTCTTTTATAGCAAAAATAGAAGCGAATTGAGTTACGTAATTCCTATACTTCAACACTAAAATTATAGAGATAACCACAGCCAATGTAATATTTTTAAAAACAATCTACGAGTAAACAAGTTATTTTG
Source organism: Erodium chrysanthum (assembly GCA_036897765.1). Classification (NCBI taxonomy): domain Eukaryota; kingdom Viridiplantae; phylum Streptophyta; class Magnoliopsida; order Geraniales; family Geraniaceae; genus Erodium; species Erodium chrysanthum. The sequence goes on along the minus strand of JAYMSU010000074.1, from coordinate 9,812 downwards.
CTCAACTTCTCTTAATTATCATCAAATTTGTTGTGACTTTTAAGCAGGTGAGTACTTTTATTTGAAAATAAGTTCTAGTGTTAGTATGTTAGTATTTTACTCGGCTTATAGAATGGCAAGTACATATTGGCATGCAAGCAGCACCAGTTCAAGTACATTGTTAAATACTTGCCAAAAAAGAGTAATCTACAAATTCTATCCCTAAATGTTTACTACACTTACCTCATTTTCCTTCTAATTCTTCAAGAAAGAGATAAGTCAGCTCTTCAATAAAAAGAACTCTGAGGTGTGAAATCTGTACATTTTACTGTTATTCTGGAAACTTCGCTTGAAATGCCTTCAATTTCAATGTTTTCTTAGCTAAGTTGCGGATATCTTCTCTACTTGATTCAACTGATACTCTTATAACTTCTTTCAACCCTCCACTGGACATGAAGTCACTGGCATTCTCTTCTGCAACAGTCATAACCAGTAGAAATGTTGTGTAAGCACAATAAATTCCATATGTTTATATTGATAAATTATCTCTAAAGTCAGAAAGTAGTTTGTACCATTCTGTGCTAAATGACAGAGAGCAAGCTCAATGTGTCGCCGGGTTGAAATTGAAGTGGTTGAAGAATTTGCAATCAACCATGTAAGAGTGTCATCGTCCATAAGAAGTGAACGACCCTTTCTACGTTCTGCAGCAAGTAAGTTTGCATTTATTTAAATAAAGGTGCCAAGTATTTAATTATACAACATATTGACATCTGCAAACCTTGAATTATTGCTCGTGATTCACATTTTGCAAAATTGGCAATTCCTCGAGCAACTTGTGCAATAACATCAATGTTCCCAGATTTGGCTATTCCCATCATCGCCTTGATGCCTCCATCTTCTTTCAACATTAAGTGCAGCTTTTCTGTCATGCAACAAATCACTTTAAGTGAATATGCTACAAGCTTTTCCGATATATGATTTCTAGATCCAACTAAAATGCTTCAGCAGGACATCAAACTGGTGAACATACAAAGCAGTAAAGATCATTTCACATCTAAATTCCAGCTTACCATTTCCACATAAATTTGCAAGTGCACCAGCTACCATTCTAAGAGTTTGTGGGTCATCTGTTTTAGATGCTGTCTTTGCTAGAAGACGAGCTCCTCCTTTGCTCATGATTAAGCCTTGATTCATCTCTGAGAGTTGAAGAAAACATTGTCAATAGAAAGTCAAGCCTTTGACTGAACTTTAGCGGTGGTTCTAAAGAGTTTCTTCCATTCCATGCTGAAGGATAGATAAGTGAGCAGATATTACAGTCACTAGTTGGTTTTAAAAGACTGCATAACCAGTTCCGATGGAGGATTGCATAAATGACCATGAAAATATATACTTTCATGTCAACTTTTTCATATGCAAGGTCATTGATGTCATAATACAACAAGATAAGGCAAGAAATCAAGAGTACCATTCATTGCCAAGTTTGCAATGGCCCCAGAGGCCACTCTAAGAATAGTTGTATTCTCTGATGTCCGCAATAGCATAAGCAAAGCTTCTAAACCACCCTCCTCCACGATCTTTGCCTGATTAGTATCTGAAATAACGTAAAATTCATTATTGATATGCTGACTATCAGCATCACACTTGCAGAAGTTTGGCAGTGATAGTTTCAGAAAGATCTTTTCAATTCAAGTGCTTGTGTACCTTCAGCAGCAAGGTTGGCTACCACTTTCACAGCGTGGACTTGGACATCTGTGTCTCCAGATGATAGCAACTGTAATATTTTTTGGAGCCCAACTGAATTTGTAAAGCCAAACAAACTTTATAAACAAAAGATCTAAACAAGTTTTAGTAATAATACTAGTAAAGCATAACATGTTTTTACTATTGATAAAGTCTTGCCTTCTTCACATATTTTTGTAATTGTGGCCCTCTGACCAGATAATGTCTCCCTTAATGGATTTGACTTGTGTGAAGCCACATGATTCCCAAATGCTGAAGATCCTTTACCTATATTCTCCTTCATGTATGATCTCTTGTCCTGTTTATTGTTAATATGAAAATCAGTACAAGACAATTAACAAATGTGATACATAAAGAATGCATGCCGTAACTTACCTCGAAATCACTGTCATTTTCAGGGACATTCCTCTGTATCTTGATCAGCTCATTTTCAGCAATCTTCCTCTTCTTTTCTTCGGCTAGAAGTCTTTGCCTCACAGGACGAAGTTCTTCACTTAGGTTTACCTTTACCAAAGAAGATTGTGTCATAAGTCATTAGCAAATTCTAACATAAACATACATTTCACTGTAGTTGGCTTGTATGACTATACAGTATGTGCAACAAAGTTAACATAGACATTGAAGGAAGGGAAGTTACAATCCTAATCATCGATTCAGTTTGTCAAAATTACCTTCTCTGATAATAAATCTTCATATTCTGATCTCAAAGTCTGCAGTTCCTTTATGGTATTTTCTTGCAACTGATACGTTTCTTGAAGCTTAACCCACAAGTCATCTATCTCTTTCTGATCCTGGGTCTGGAGACAGAAAATCTAATCATATTAAGTTTAGGAATCTACAAAAGCCTGAGAATTATTAGCTACATGGATGATATAACTGGAATAATGATGGCAATAATGCAACAAGATAATTCCGATGGGATTTGGGTGTGATACTGGTAGGATTAGTCGAACAGTTAAACTGTCATGTTTCAGTGTTTGTTTTGTAGTTGTTTTAGTTTTAGTACAAATAGAAATGACTGAATCCGCAGAAATTTCACCAGACAATGGAAGTATGCATATTCCACCAAACAAAATACTAAAATGAATGCATTAGCATATTGAGCAGAAGATATTTTCTAATAATACCTTAACAAAGTTGACTCTTTAAATTGCAAAATAAAAAGTTCACCAGCTTTTATATGCTCTTGTAAAGAAGGTGATTAAGAGGAAGTGATATTTAAGTTTACCTGCATTGAGGTTTGATGATCGGTTTGGAGCTTTCTTTCGCGATCAAGTTGTTCTTTAGCAGCTTCGAAATGAGCATGCTCATCTCCTAATTGCTTATTTAGTTCAACTATCTTCTCCTCGTACATCTGAGTGGTGTCTGCAAGCTCCTTCTGACATGTAGAATTTTCTATTTGGTATTGCTAATTAGAACAAACAAAAATAGAATATTAGTTTTGTGCTCACAACTATCCTCATTGTTTACCAATATGCAATACAGACATTATCAAGTGTCATATAAAACCCCTACAAGCATGAGCAATGTTTTCCAAACAAAAGGCAAAAGCAATAACTATAAATAAATCACAAATCTCGAGTAGAGCAGGAACAATAATAGTAAACAAGAACTAACCTCATTTGACTTTTGGCAGTCACATAGGAGCTTCCTTGTAACATGTAATTCTTCCTCGGTGTTTTTAGAGGAAGTGCGCTCTTCGTCTAATTGCTTAATTAGATCTGATATTTTCTTCTCATACATCTGAGTTGTATTAGCCAGCACTTTCTGATATGAAGAATTTTCAAGCTGTTGTTGCTGGTATCATCCATAATAAGAGTGTTAAATATTGCAAAAGTTCATGCAAAGGGTAATAAACAAGAATCTTAAGGATAAGCATTTAAACAAGTGGACATGATTTGGTTTTCATTTTTAATAGGTTAGACTCTAAACAATACTAAAAATAGAAATAGAATGATAAACAAACCACTATGTTAACTATCTCTGTGGAGGAAAATACCTTGCTATGATTCAAACTCATTTCTAGATCTGCAACTTTATCATTCATCAAATTATTGTGATCTTTCTGACGATTCAATTCAATTAAGACTTGTTCCATCTCTAGTTGCAAACGGCCTTTTTCCCTCTCGAAAACCTGCAACCATCAGATATCAGAAAAAGAAAATGCAATACACTATTGAATTACATTGATGGCCATTTGATTGTCCAGAAGTGATCACTAGAAGGTGATTATCTCATTAATTAAGATAGCAAACTATATAACAGGAGAAGGCAACTACCTCAGACCTTGTAACTAGATTCTCTTCTGCTTCAGACAAAGATGTTTCACACTCCTTGAGTCGTTTTTCCATTGCACACTTGTCATTGTCTCTTAACTTAAGTTGCCTTTCAATTTCTGCTGTAAGAACATCTACTTGCTTCTCAAGCTTCCTACATAGACTTTCATAATCAAATTCTTCTTTAAGCTTTACCATGTTCACTACTTTCATAGCCTGCAAAAGCACCAAGGTTAAGCTATTTTAACATCGAATCTTTGAAATATGATGCATATTCATCATTAAAGTAGAAGTACTGAATTTAAATAATCTACACTTAGAAGAGCAAGATACACCATCTTGAACCAACCATGTATGAAATACATTATTCATTGCCAAGAAATGATAAACTACATGAAACTGAAAACAGAATCACTTGAAACGTTTGTATTACTTACACGCTGTCCAAACATTATGGTACTAGTGGTCTCAGCGTGATGCCGTGCAGATGGTCCGATTGTTATTATAAGTGAAGTTCTGGCTGAGCCTGGTTGATGAAACAATGATACATAAATCAGAGAGAACTCAGGGTTATGCAAGTTTCATATATAAGCACCAAGCCTAAAATTAAGCCAACATGAGAACAATTAGAAATAGTAATACCCAACTCATGCTTGATGCCACCGCTTGTGTAAGGTTTCACTCTAAGTGTATCACAAGATTGTATAATAAAACTAACTATTTGAGAGATGGATTCATTGTATTATGCTACAAGGAACAAGTTGCATCCGACAAAAAACATTAATAAATAGATCTGACCAATTCCTTACATAATAGAAGTCCAATAGACGCTAACTACATATTTTGCTACCAAAAGATAAAACATTTAAGTAAAAAAAAATAGAAAAAAAGGGATAACCTCCAAATGAATCACGAAGCAGTCTTGTTAGTTTTGAGTCTCTAATAGGGATATGTGGACTGTTTTCAGCCAATGCATTTATACATTTTCCAAGGGCACTTAGAGAAAGATTGATGAATTTAGCCTCCTCTAGCAAGTGCCCTTCGCTGCCTGCAGCATGAAATAGTATGTCAGTTTCAAAGGATCTACATTTAACACTCACAAAAATCATTGGACTTGAAAACAAACAAATTACAAATAAACCAAATTTGATCAGAATAGGATGTGAGCCTTAGACAAGTAGTGAAGCAATTTTAGGGTAAGTACCAAAATTCAAGAGGCATATATACTTTTTTGTAAGGAAAACATATTTCAGATGAACAAACCAGATTTGTCGATCCTTTCAGACCCAGCAAGATCCACAATCAGCAATTTGCTTCTTCTGACCAATGGTATGCCACTACCTAGAGTTAAATCAGTTGTAGAGTCTTCTCGAGAAGTAGTATCATCTATTACTATTTCACGTACAGATTTCCGAACATAAACCTGCAAGACATGGATTTTAAATTTAGAGAATCTAGAATTGATGACTTATTCAGAGAGGTAAACTTGTTAATGGTTAAAGAAGAACCTAAATATCATAAATATCCTGGATTCTACAATATGCACACACCATAAGAATTGCGTGACTACGGGAAGATTCTGCGTTTAGCTTTGTATTAGCAGCATGACGGTTTGCCTCGCCAACTTGCAGCAATTGTATGAAGTGCCCAAGATCTCGAACTTTAACTACCGCAGCACCAGGCAGTGACACTTCCCCATTCTTGGAATCCTCTACAATGGGGATATTAATCTTCTCCGGTGAGAGTAAATCTTGTATACATTCCATATACAACTGAAGCAGTAAATCGAGACGAATAAGAGAAAAGGCAATTTAACAATCCAAACTTTAAATAATAGCTACAGCTATGCATATAGAAGAAGAAATGGGTTGTGAGTTCTACTCAAGACTATATAAAATACACTCAAAGGTAAGTCTTGATGTAAAACAAACTACATTAAGTACCTGCAAATATGAAACTTCCACAGTATCAGCAGCATCTGATGCACTCGCAAGTATGTCCTCTAGAGCTCTTACCATAATACCGCGTTCAGATGCATCTTCTTTACCCAGTCTTCCCACCGTGTAAGTTTTACCAGTACCTGTTTGGCCATATGCCATCACCGTCCCATTGTATCCATTTAATATGCTCTGCAAAAGGACACCAACAGTGACCAAAATAATTAACATGCCATCCAGACCTTTTTCCAAACAAATCTTTTAATGACGAGAGTGCGCATGAGAGAGACATAGATAGAGGTTAACATTACTTTCAGATTGGAAGATAAGAAAAGTATAAAACACAGATAGTCAACCACATTCAATCACAAACACGCTGCATTTCAAGGTTGCAGTGGTGATGAGAAATTCCTAGTGCTACAACTTGTCAAGCTTATTAATCACTCACCTCAACTACAGGTTTTGCTACAACATCATAGACACGCTTTTGGGAGGCGGTTTCTGTAAGAATTTCATCGAATCTGTAAGACTCAGAACTCCAGTTATTCTTCCTCAATTTTAACCGCTTCAGCTACATTAAAAATCACATAAGTTACCGAGTGTTCAGTTGCAACAGTTTGCAAAAAGTGACTCTGACATGCAATTAACTGGAATCAAACAGCCTTAAAAACCACCAGCACTAAAATGAAGTTCTAAATTAGTTGGCAGAAGAAATAGATCACCTCTGGCTGCAGTTCAACACAGTCAGCAAAATCAGCATCCGAAAGGAGATCTTCAGTGTTTCTTGGACGAAGTCTAACAGCTACCCTCACCCTTACAGAATCTGTGGTAAGGTCAAATTGAGATGCAGATATGAAAAATGTATTTAGTTCTTCTGACAAAGCAAACTACTAGCTAGACAACATAACACATACAAGGATATTCATTACTGCATACAAATTGACATTAACAGAGCTGTGGACTTGTAGATACTGAATGTTTTAAACTTATCAAGGACCACTTCCAAAAACTTGACGAGTAAAAGCTACCATCTCCTGGCCCTCTAAAAGCAACAAAAGAACTGCCTAACTAGCAATTGCTACCGTGGTGCACAAAGAAAACTGACACCAATGAACATGCCACAGCAACCTTATATCTATCTCAACTCAGACTAGATCAAACTTCAAATACAATTGTCATTCTGGGATCTTCAAAAAAAGCATCCCCGGGCTGTATGATTCTAGTAGTTTTTCTTGACAATATGGGTCCCAATTACACATTACACGCTTGATACTTTCCCCAAACCTATTTTCCTTTAACTAATAAAACAAAATATTTCTTAATCAGGCTTCGATTTAATTATAAAACTGGTGTGTTAATGTCAATCTTACGATAAATGAGTTGCAAACTATGCTTCATTGTGTGATTGTGGGCATTGGCCTGGGGTCTAAAGGAGAGAATTAGAGCTAAATATGCCCTACCTATCTTGCATTGTGGCTTCCACAAATCACCTTCACTGCATTTATGCAGAATCTAACACAAACAGAACTCTTAAGCAACAAATGTACTTTTTGGGGGCACTACCCCAGAGCAGTTCAAGGCAGAGATTAATTTCCAGCATCTTAACTTAACCTCTCTTCCATTTGGGCTCCCAATTCGTCCAACACTCACAGGAAGCGAAACCTAGCACCCACCCAAAATTTCCTAACCATTCCAACAGACAGAAATCGAGAGAGAAAGGGGGCAGACCTTCGTCGGACTCGGCGGAACGGGCACGGGAATTGGGGGTGAGGGAGCGTCGGTTCGCCGGAGCCCTGGAGCGAACAGAGTGATTAATTAATCTCGGAGAGACGAGTGGCTGCCTCTCCGGGCGGTGCGCTAATCTCGGAGCAGAGGTCGAAGTTGAAGCCATTACTGTAACACCTCAAGAGCGTAGGAGAGAAGGAAATGGAAGAGAGCGAGTATTCAGAGAAGAAGGAGGCCGGCACGACAGAGCATGACATGACATGACATGAGGAGAGAGAAAGTAAATTAATGTATATATAAATGTTATGTTAGAGAGAGAGAGGACGACATGGTTTTCTTCCCGCTTTGTCGTCATGAAGATCATGGTGGTTTGCTTCGTCGGTACCGGCTTCCTATTTTATTTTTGAATAAGTTGAATAATTGTGTTATTTATACGATGATTTTAAAAGTGTGCATGTATTTGACGCACTATCATTACTTTTACACGACTCTTCCTTTTTTTTCTATCTCGAATCTCAGTCACTAACTCTTTGTTTGGATGCGGTCAATCACAATTGAAAAGTACTGAATATTGTCAAAAATATCCAACCATTTCAAGATGTCGTGTACGTGCGCACCTATACCTGGGTACATACACCAGACGGGTTGTAGAAACTACCAAACCTCGAATTAGACCCAAAAAAGTTGTTTTGGTAACATCTTGACGTATCTGTAATAAATTCATGAGTCACCCACCAGTTTTCATATTCGTTTCAGCCTCAATATAACTATAAAGGCAAAGAGGCTGATGGCATAGTTAATTATGAAGGTTAACTAGCCTTTATAGTTATATTTTGGTTTCCAAAGTAAAAATAATTTGAACTTTCCTATTGCAGTGATGAGTAGTAGTGACAGTGTGGTGCTGTGCTACACACTGATTCAAATGTTACCTTCCCAAAAAATGCTCACCTTTTTGTGTAATGGTGTGTAATTATTGTACTCCAAATATTTAAGTTTTTAAGAATTCATTTGATGCCTTCAATTATTTAGAGCCCTGCTGCCTTTAAATTCTAAAAAAATAAATTAATCCATAAAGAACTATGTTTAAAATTGATTATATAGTCTTGCCCTACAACAAAAATGATGAGATGGCACAACAAAAAGAATTAAAATGGTGATAGTATTATTTTTGTCATTTTCTAGGAAGCGTGGGCATTGAACAAGAAAGCAAAGACAGGTTGTTGCTTGCAAAGCATTAGTACATCTCCAACCTCTTTAACTAATCCCATTTATTTACATTTACCAACCTCAATGGAAAACAATAACCTCCCAACCACACTTTCAAATTCTATAGATCAATTTATTTATATTATCTTAATTAACTTTCAAATTTTCAAATGATAATTTCTCCTTTCATCTCCCTCTCACAATATTTAATGCCCTTTCTCTCGTCTTTAAAAGCAACCATAATCGGTCGACTTTTGTTATTGATTCTGGCATTGTAACATACTAATAGGTTTGTCGATGTCGGTGCAAGGGTCGTTCCGTTGTTGCCAATTTTAGAATTGGGAGCGACTTTGCCATTTCTCACGCACACCCTCGAACCAGAAGCTGACACATGGTGTCGATTCCAAATTTTTTGACTGTTGGGACGCCAACGGCTATATCAAAGATAAACAATTAAAAAATTATTTTTTTTACTTATTTTGTTATCCGGATGTTTTGGAAAAAAATGAATCCCCTAAAAATACCCCACAACACTTTCGAAAATTTGTATCTCCTCTCCAAAATTCAATCATCTCTCTCATAAATTTGTATTTTCAGTTGTTATAATGCCCGATTATGAAAGCTACAATGAGATCAAGGAACGAGTTGTGGAATGAGTAATGGACCGCATCTACAATAAGATTAGAACGAGGGTCGAGGGTGTATTTCGAGGCCGAAGATTCGTCAAGGGGAGAAGGTTCGTCCCGAAATTATTGTAGCAGAAGACGTAGATATTTGGTCTGAGAACGTGCAGAAGACCACGATCGATTGATGGAAAATTATTTTGTTGATCGGCTCATCTACAATACAGACCTATTTCGGGTTTGGTTTCGGATGGAGTAACCCCTATTTGAGCGCATCATGGCAGCCGGCACCGAGCATAACAACAAATTTATTTAGGTTTGGAAGG
>JAYMSU010000073.1:0-19491 GCA_036897765.1 Erodium chrysanthum | reverse complement strand
GGTTTTTGTAAAAGTCACGACTGATAGTATTTAATTACACGTGTCAATATCCCCAGACAGGAAGAAACATACCAGAGACAGATTAAATTGATAGGGCTCGAGCTTCTCCATGAAGACGTAGTGCATTTTTTTTTTATGAGTTTGGTGAACGCAATTTTAGTTGTTAAAAAACATTTTAGGAATTTTGAATTTGTTAATGGAAAATTAAAATGGTACGAGTATTGAAAAATAAATTATGATCTTCAAATCAAGTATTTATCTATTTAATTAAATAATTTTTGATGGTTTAACAACCAAATATATAAGGATTATCCGTTTTCGTTGGACACGGGTTTGTTTTGGTTAAGGTTATCCGTTTACGTTGGACACACTAATTTTTGGACGCCACTAAATGGATCCGGCAAGTTTGTGTCTTCTCATTCTGACTAAAGGATGGGAATATTCTTATCTAAAACTACCTCCATCCAAGGCAAAATGATAAGTCAAAGAATACATATGTCGGAGGCAGAAATGACCGGACCTTACTTTTGGGATTAGTTTAGATGAGTATAAATGAACAACGAAAACAATATCATCCTTAATTTGGAAGTAATTCAGGTTACGTGTATATCTTTACGTTTTGGAATGGAATCAAGAATTAGGTTCCTACTTTTGATGTATTATTGTTGAGCTGAGATAGATGAAATGGAGCACAGATGTACAGATAGCTAAAGGGTGTTCAATTGATTTACTATTATTGTTCATCAGGTAAAACTTTTAAAAAAAAAAGTTATTTATCAAGAACAAGAAAGATTGTTCATGATTTTTAATTTAAATTAGGGTATGGTGTGTATAATTTCTTTAATTTATTTTTCGTTACTAAATAGTTGATGACATTGTGTCAAAAAAAATAAATAGTTGATGACATTTGAACAAGGACATTAGGGAAGAAACAACTTCATTATGCATAAAGGTCCGTAAAATTAATCAATCCTATTTAAGGCAGGACAAACGACCTAAGAGTGGTCAACTATAAAAATAAATTTGGAGAATTAGTTTATTTCACCGACTCTAGGCGCCGAGTCACGGAGAATGCACTGATGCAAAAATTTCTCAAACTCGTTTTGTAAAACCGACTCCAGACACCAAGTCAAATGAATAGACCAGGGGTGCATCGACACGTGTCAAAAGAAAGAGTTGTTGCAACAGTCGACGATTATTTTTTAAAATTTATTTGATTCAAATTATTTTCGAATTCAGATTATTCTATAAATATCAACACATTATTTCAAAATCCTCCACGCCATCTTCTTTTATTATAGGGATAATTATGGATAATGTTTTTCACTTAATTACACAACCTACCAACTTACACGGGGATCCCTAAATTTATCCAAAAAATTAGCTTTTAGAAATTATGTTAGGTTTTATGCTACTTACTGGTTATGAATCTTGAAATAACGAAAATACTATAACTTTAAATCTAACCCTAAAAATCAACTATAACCCTAAAATAATCCATAAAAACCAACCTTCGCCGTCTCCTCATCTCTGAGCTCACCGACCAGCCACAGGAAGACAATGTCGTGTGGGTGAGCTCACCGGAGTCCGGCTGATGCAACATGGTGATGAGAGGGGTTAATTTTATGGTTTTTTTTTAAGTTAAAGGGTATTTTATGAATTTTCCTAAATTATCAGATTTTCTATTAGAAATTTAACGAAAATTGTAAATGTGATAAATTAAAAATCGTAGGATACCGTGCATGATAAAAAACAAAAATATAACTTCGTAAAAAAATGTGACAATGCAAATGTAACTTTATGATGTTAACTCCAAAAAAAATGGATTTAAATATTTAAAAATGTATCTAAATTGTTTTGGAAAATATTTCATTTTTAGATGTCAATTGATGCCAATAGCCAAGCTATCCATTTTCAAAGCTAAAGTGGCCATGTTTTAGGGATAAGGTTACATTACACGTCAGAGCTAAGGTGGGGCCAAGTTGTAAGTTTATACGATTTGTATGTATGGATGCTGCACCTCCACATGGTTGTCAATGCAGGCGTCCGTATCATATCACTACCTCCGGTGAGTCCGGTCTTCAAACTGGAAAACGTAGACAGAGGAGCTAGAGCGCTACCAGAGGAAGAGGAGGAAGAAGATGAACAAAAATGGTATGTACGATCTCTGAGCTCGTTTAGCTATTTTTTTGGAATTGTATCTCCATTGTTATTCGTAGAAATTAGGATCCGAATTGCATTTTTTCCATTGAAGTTCTGTAGAAATTCGCTCCAGTTTTGATCAGATTGGTTTCCAATTCAGTGGCTCGATATGGAAATTGACGAGCATTTCAATGTTTGTATGGCTTTGGTGTGGTTACGGAGGTTTCATGATCTACCACTCTTTTGCCTTTTTGATTTGTGAGAAGATGAAAATGGAATGTATATGTCGTTAGAGGTTTATGAGTGTAGATTCTGATTCCTTAATTGGTAATGGTCGTGATAATGCTAAGAAATCTGGAAGCTATTTTTATGTATGTATATTTTTATCTGAGTTTCTTCTATCAATTTTAGAAGTTATTGCTCTTGAGCTAGAACAGTTATAATGGTTAACAATATTAAATTATTAATAACTTGGTGACATTTTGGTAAACCCGTTTTAGTTATGGAAAAATGAAGTGATTGAGATGAATTAAGATATGATCATTGATCACTTTGATTTTCTCTGAAGAAAACTGAAATTTCTACTCAGGTCAGCTCAATACAATTACTTGGTTCAGTGGTTGAAGTTTTAACATGCTGACATCCGAAACACCAAAATTGTCAGAGTGGAATGAGGCTTAAAGTGAGTTCAATCCCGTGGTTGACATTTTTCTTCTATGACAATATGCTGGTTGAAGTTTTTAATAACGTGATTTAAACTATCAATATACTGTTTTCCCCATTCATTTATGCATACATAAGCTTATTTAGTTGTAAATTATAATCTCATCACGTTCTATCTAGTGAACGCTTTCTCAGAAATGTGTATCCTGTCTTAAACTGTGCACCGCAGTTGTAACCATCCATTTCATAGTCCATTTGCCATCTTGCATATGTAACCAGGGAGGAAGGTGTTTGCTGTGATGCCATCACTATCAATATATACAGATTGATATTTTATATATGGATTTTTTGTTATAGTATATGTGTGTGTACCTGTACTTGAAGTTGAACATGATACTTTGCTTACATGGAAGCATGTTCTTCACCACTTGGCCAAATCGCTGTTGGTCATGCAAATTTATACTGATCTTATGTATTTAGTTTCCTTCTCCTGATTAACTTTTCACACATGGTTGTATTTTATAACTGACATGTGTGAAGTATGTCTCATCCCACGGTCCCATTTTTGTTTGTAGGGTATGACAATCTGAACTTCATTCCTCGCCACAGGATTCCTAAAAGCTGTTGAGCCTGTAGTGATCTTGGAAAGAAAATGTTCGCCATCATCATACAGTTATAAGCCAACCATGAAGCGATATGTTTACATCAGTGATGACGAACCATCACATGATCTTTACTGTGACAACCGGATATCAAACAGAAAGTATACCGTATTGAACTTCATCCCAAAAAACTTATGGGAACAGTTTAGGTAACTCTTGATCCAATGATGTTGATTTTTGTAGATTGTTGCTATAATTGTCAATTTGTCATTCAGTATATTGTCTCGATTCAAGTTTCTTCAAATATTGTCTTTACTCACAAGCCAATGAATGAACCATGGTTTCAATGCACTGGTCAATTATGTCTTAAGATTGATTGAAGGTGCATGACTATTGTTTGTCTTACAATACATCAAACTCATACTGTTGTTCAGGTCATCAAACGTAAACGTTGTGCCATATCCTGATTTTTAGCAACTGCTCTTCTAGCCCCTTCCCTTTTCTAACAAATTTCTTTCATGTTTCAGCCGTTTTATGAACCAGTATTTTTTATTGATTGCCTGCCTTCAGCTATGGCCGCTCATCACTCCGGTAAATCCTGCTAGTACATGGGGACCCCTATTATTTATTTTTGCAGTCTCAGCAACAAAAGAGGCATGGGATGATTATAATAGATTTCTATCAGACAAGAACGCAAATGAGAAAAAAGTCTGGATTGTTAAAGACGGTATCAAGAAGCATGTACGGGAAAAAATATTCTCCTTTTATTCTCTTGTTGTTGGTTATGTGTTTGTCTGATGACTGCTAATAAATAGATTTCTTTGAATACTGAATGGCACCAGTGACACTAGGAAACCCGAGGTTTACTTAGTAAGAATCTTTACTTTATGTTTCTATCATAAGAGAAATTTGGAGGATGAACAGGCAAATAACATTAATATCATTTTTGTGATTGAATCCTTGCATTTTTTTTTCTTTTTCTCTCACATTAGTTTGTTTTGCTACTTATTTGAAATTTTCTTACTCAGAAGAGGGCTATTGAGCATGAGTTAACATGCATGGCTTAAATGTGTTGTGGATTTTTGATTTAGTAGACTGACTTGACTAGTAGCTATCATTATATTAATGATTGCATACTGTACAGGATTCCAACTTTCTAGTCTTTTGACTCTGATGAAAAACATTAGGTATACACACACAGATTAGTATAATGATCGAAAAAGGCATTCTTCCATGTCCCTCAGTGTGAGTGTGTTTATTAAGTGATAAGATATGATTGAAAGAAAGGTGGAGTCAGGGTACTAACTGTTGAGAACTTATAATGTATGTTTATTAAGTAAAAAGGAATCGGGGAAAGACATGTACTGGTCAGCAACTCATTGTTAAAAACTACAATATGTTAATTACATTACCCAACAGGCCAAAACGGCAATTTGCAGAGTACCCTTAGTTTTAATAACTTGTTTCCTGTCTCCAGTCTCAGCATTAACCTATGCCATTGAAGAGGTCTGTCATCAGAAACTACACTGTATGCATGATAAAAGCTCTTAAAGTTTTCAACTTATTTGTATCTAACTTAGCAATCCCTTGAATGGGATGCTTATTCTTTGGTTTTTATCAGTTTTATATTATATTAATAATAGTTAGTCCAGTTTCTTAATCCTCAATGCGTACCCATTCTTTATTTTCCTTAAAGTTTTGTGAAACTAACTGTGTTTTGTATCTTTTTCCCGTGATGGCGATTTTTAATTGTAGATTAAAGCACAGGACATTCATGTAGGCAATATAGTATGGCTTCGTGAGAATGATGAAGTGCCATGTGATCTTGTTTTGCTTGGTTCTTCTGACCCACAAGGCATGTGTTATGTAGAGGTAATTTCTATTCTGTCCTTTGACTGACAATTGGTTAAGTTTAAGGTTAATGTGGAACTTAATAAACCGTTGTTTTCCTAACTTAATTTCCTAAGGTTAATGCCTTCTTTCCTTTTCAAATTTAATTTGCATTACTCACTTATCAAATGTGATGAAAAGAAAATATGATCCATATGAACCAACAGTGACCTTCTTCTGTTTATGTAGTTTTGGCCTCTTTAATGGAGGAACCTGGGTGTCTGTTCAATTATGTAGATGTTCAGAGTTGAAACATTAATTTATAAACTCCTTTCATAGCTCTAAAAGACTAGACATAAATTATCGCTTCCCAGTTTTGCTCCCTATTTTTCTTTATAGCCAAAAATGTATGGTTGGTGTGAACCTTTTGAGTTTTTAACGTTGTTTGGAAACCTTATATCTTTTTAATATTTTTTTCTGGGATTCCAATCATTTTGCATGTTTGTTAGACATCTGCCCTAGATGGTGAAACTGATCTGAAGACAAGAGTCATACCTGCTGCTTGCATGGGTATAGATTTTGAGCTTCTGCACAAAATTAAGGTATGTTTATGCCATAGCAGAAAACTTCTTGTTACTTCATCTCAAGCTTCTTTATAGTAGTTATTGTTCATATTATTTTCTCTGGCAGGGTGTGATTGAGTGTCCAAATCCAGACAAGGACATTACTAGATTTGATGCAAATCTGCGTCTATTTCCTCCATTTATAGATAATGATTTGTGCCCTTTGACTATAAAGAACACAATTCTTCAGTCATGTTACTTGCGGAACACTGAATGGGCTTGTGGAGTGGCTGTCTACACAGGCAAGTTCTTATGTCAACATCAAAGTCGAGTGCAAATAATATTAGTAATTTATTTACTGTATCCTGTTGGATCTGGTCTGAATATGCTCTGACTTTCACGGAGATAATTAAAATAAATGGATAGATAAGTCTATACTTGTCACTGAATGATGAAAACTAGTCTTACTAGTTTTATTATTCCCATTAAGCCTTGCTAAGTTTTTGTAGTTCTACTTTCTGCTCCCGGATGATTATAATCATTTTGTATGCACACACTGACCCACATGCTAAATGAGATGCAAGGTTGGCAAATTTATTTCTTGGTCAGGGCAATAAGGTATTTTTACCATCAGTGCTCTGACTTTCTATTATTTTTTAGATTCCAAGGAGCACTTATAAATACACTGCAGATGCTTTAGAGCTTAGTGGTCAGTCTTGGTTATAAGCTGATACGGCAAATCGATCATGATACTCGGAAATCGAAATCGGATTTCGGTGTCTGACTATTGCCTTCTTATGTTATGTGGCACATCTTGTATGGGGCAAGAGTGACACATTTTTGTCTACTAATCATTTTCTGTTCAACACAACTGTAAGATCTAACAAACTAGCACGTATGACCTAAACCCTAAATAATTGCTTGCAGCTACATCATAGAACATAGAGGACATGTAGATGTACTAGAAATAATGATAAATCGTAAGCTATTAATTTTTTTGCAGAATTTTCTTAAATTATTCTGTGAAATAAGGAATCACAAAAAAACTTGCATTTTCTTATTATATCCTGACATACTTCTAAATGTTTTCTTTTCTTGAAAAACTATATATTTGTGCTGTATTTTCAGGCAATGAAACCAAGCTTGGTATGAGTAGGGGTATACCTGAACCAAAGCTTACAGCTGTTGATGCCATTATTGACAAGCTGACTGGAGCTATATTTGTTTTTCAAATTGTGGTTGTCATCGTTCTAGGCATAGCGGGAAATGTCTGGAAAGAGACTGAAGCCAGAAAGGTTTGTCACAATTCATACACCTGTGTTGTTGACATACTCAAGTTATTAATTTTCTATTCCTCGCCAAGGAACGAAAACACATATTTTCTCAATAAGATCTCTTGCATCTATAAATGTATACACTATATATAAGCATTGCACATTTTCTCAATATTTTAGTTAAGATTCCCCTATAAGTTACTAATTATGCCAATGAGAAATCTTACTCTGTATGATATAGCAAAAGTTTTTATGACAGGATGTTCATCGGTAGGGCTTGAACTATGTAGCCTACCTATGAAAATAAAGCACTCTACTCATGTCCAACCAAAAACCACATATCACATAACCAGATACATCCAAGCATGAGTTAGTTACTATCTCATGCAAACACGTGAGTATATATATTCATTCAATTTGAACAGGAACCCAACATCAACGAGGGATGACAGTTTTTAAAGTTGCCTTGTGGCTTTCTTGCTGATATATTGGTGCTGTTTTCTTAGCTCTGCCCTATTTTGTATTGATTATGTCCTTGATTATTGGCCCATGTTTTCTTTTCCTTGTGTACGTGCTTATTATATTTTTTGCTATTGGCTGGCCATTTATATTATCATGTCCAGAGGAATTAGCTTTCAGTGAATATCTTCATGTACTCCCTTCACTTTTTTTGTAGCAATGGTATGTTTCTTATCCTGATGAAGGTCCATGGTTTGAACTACTGGTCATCCCACTACGATTTGAGCTTCTCTGTTCCATCATGATCCCTATATCTATTAAGGTAAGCCATTAATTAAATATCCCACATTTTCTTAGTTGCTTCGACACATAAGATCTCTACGACGGCATTATGTATTTTAAGACTTTTCGAGGTCTAAGCTTATCTAGAGAAAAGGGTGCTAAAATCAAGGAAATGCTTCGTTTACAAAAGAAGAAGCCAAAGGCAATGTCTTTGCCAATATTTCATTAGTGCTTCGTAACCTGTATTTATCAGAACAAAATGAGTTAACCCTTGTACCATACAAATCCAAATATGCTGAAAACCTAATCCATAGAAATATATCTTTTCTCTGTCGTCCAGACTTGGTCTATACCAGATCAAGAAAACATTTAAAGTCATATTTAATGAAGCTTGCTTAACAGTTTGAAGTGAACATAAACTCTAGGTTGCCTAGTGTATAAATACTGGCTGTTGATGTGTGCTAGGTATCTCTGGATCTTGTCAAGAGCTTGTATGCAAAGTTTATTGATTGGGACAATGAGATGTTTGATACAGAAACGGGCACTCCATCACATGCAACAAAGTAAGCTGATTGAGGGAGTAATCTTTTCAATAAGTTATCATGCGCATATCTTTAAGACATTTGTTGTATGTGGCAGCACAGCAATAAGTGAAGACCTGGGTCAGGTTGAGTACATTTTAACAGACAAAACTGGAACACTAACCGAAAATAAAATGATCTTTAGAAGATGCTGTATCAATGGTATTTTCTATGGAAGTGAGAGTGGAGATGCCTTGAAAGGTTTGGGTTTCTGTCTTGTACCGGTTGCATAATTCCTTCTAATGTTTTCTTCACTGCCAGATGGGCTTACTGTAATCAAAAGAAATAACTTATGTACCTGGCTCATTTATGGAAAAGGAGGGCCCATAGAGGGGGCTTCCACCATTGTGGGGTCTGAGAGGGCCATTTTCTCATTTATGTGGTCTTTTTTCATGCATTGAAGAAGTCATATATTGCAAGACCTATATAACTTCTAAATGGTCCCACCATTTGATGCACAGATGAGGCACTGCTAAAGGATATTGCCTGTAGGTCCCCTGATGTTGTGATGTTTCTTACAGTTATGGCTGTATGTAATACAGTCGTACCTATTAAGAGGTAATTCCAGCTTATCTTTTGGTTGCATGATTTAGGTAATTTCTTGATTGGTATCTGCCCACTTTAGAACAAATAGTGTTTTTCTTCTTCTTATACTTGTGCTTTCCTGATGTTTACCTGTATAGCAAAACTGGAGCTGTCTCATACAAGGCTCAGTCTCAGGATGAAGATGCTCTTGTTTATGCTGCTGCTCAGTTGCACATGGTTTTTACTGATAGAAGTTCAAGTGTTCTTGGTATTATTAGTCATTTGCGTTTGATCTTAAATGAAACAATGTCTCTACGAGTGGAAGTGAACCAATGTTTTTACATGATATGTTTGCAGAGATAAAGTTCAATGATTCAACTATTCAATATGAACTACTAGAAACTCTGGAGTTCACTTCTGATAGGAAAAGAATGTCAGTTGTGTTGAGAGATTGTCAGAGTGGAAAGATTGTTCTTTTGTCAAAAGGAGCAGATGAAACGATTATTCCTTGTGCACCTTCTGGTAGTCAACTTACTGGTGCTACTTTTTCTTTTGCTAGATGGATGGCTTGAATTATTCAAGATTATTGACATTATAGGCATTCTTTCAATTTCAAGTTTCAATGCAATTGCTTGTAGAATGTACGTATAAACTCAGTTTTGTTGACCATTTTTTTTTTCTGTAAATAGTTTTAGTTCAAACTTTTCTATCCTTTTTCCACTTCTGTGCTCACGTGTGAATCATGTCTGCATTCCGTATGTGCACACGTGCAGAAAAACCATGTTTTCTCTCCCTCTCCCACTCCCACTCACACACATAAACACATCTATACCAGCATGAGGTTTCCTGAGATGAATTTGTGCTGGTGTATGTAGCATGTATGGGGTGAGAACTCGTGGAAAAATGAAGGGTGCCTGTTTAGCTGCTTGCCTTCTTGCTATGTTCTCTGGGAAGCACATTGACATCTTTCAAATTCTTGGGTTGATGGGGCTTGTTTTGTCTTGATGTTGCGTTGATTATTTGTCACTTATTGATTTTCCCATATAGAGTGAGGAGTGTAGGATTTTCTTTATGTGTTGAGCATGGTGCCTATTAATATTCTTTATTGTAGCTTATCCAAGGGTTTGAAATGAAATTCTGTTGCTACATACCACTGTGCCAGTGGATTGTGTATAAGTATTAGATGCACCTGTAGGGTAGTAAGAAATCATCCTTATCATTTATTTTAGTTTCTTGTTTTCTTAGTGATTCTGTTTCCTTAGGAAACAAAGAATGTATTAATATGTGAGTCTTGTAATCTTCTGCATCTGGCCTGCATGTAAAGGAGTGTTGAATTGACCCAAATTGAAAGAACTGTATCTATCTAATCTGCATAATATTTATCTAAACCAGCATTGATGAACAGTCAATTTTACCACAGGACAACAAACAAGGAATTTTGTGGAGGCTGTGGAGCAATATTCTCAATTAGGGCTGCGAACCTTGTGCTTGGCTTGGCGTGAGTTGAAGGAGGAAGAATATCAGGAATGGTCGTCGTTGTTCAGAGAAGCCGGTAGCACATTAGTTGATAGGGAGGTAAAGGATACTATCACAATAACGTTCTCTTTATTCTTTAACACTATCATACCCCCACCCAGGCAAGTCTGGTAATCAACTAATCAGTGAATTAATGTGATCAACCCTCTGTTTTCTGCAGTGGAGATTAGCTGAGGTCTGCCAGAGGTTAGAGCATGATCTTGAAGTTCTTGGGGTTACTGCCATAGAAGATCGTCTGCAGGTAATATTGCTATAATTGTAGCTTTTGAATCCTACTTTTAGCACATTACGTAGCTTACAACTGGTCTAGTTATTGTTAAATGCCAACATTACGTCCTGGTAATTTTAAGGTGCAGACTTCTTTTTTTTTCTGTGTCAAATGATTTTTCAGGATGGTGTACCGGAAACAATTCACACACTTAGAAAAGCCGGAATAAATTTTTGGATGCTAACAGGAGATAAGCAGAACACTGCCATACAGATTGCTCTTTCATGCAATTTTATTTCCCCAGGTTAATATTTATTTAGTCTGTCCATTACTTGTCTAATGGGAAATGAACTTGTACTAAAATACATCAGTACCAATTTTAAAATTAGAAATAAATATACTTGCACTTCAAAGAAAGCAATCATATCCATAACACATTAGATTTCATGTTCTTATTATTGCCTTTCTGACAGAGCCAAAAGGTCAGCTTCTCTTAATTGATGGGAAAACAAAAGATGAAGTTTGTAGAAACTTGGACAGGGTATTGCTAACAATGAGGATAACTACTTCAGAACCTAAGGTAAACAACTTAAATGCTCTGATCATACGTAAGTTCTATTACAATTTCAAATTCCTTATAATAGTTAAGGAATCACCAACTCTTTTTCTTAAAAGGATGTGGCATTTGTTGTTGATGGTTGGGCACTTGAAATTGCACTCACACATTACCGGAAGGTTTTTACTGAATTAGCAGTATTGTCAAGAACTGCTATCTGTTGTCGTGTGACACCATCACAAAAAGCACAGGTGGGCCTTCAGGTCTTTATTTTCTTGTTCATGTATTCCTTTTTATTTCTACCTATTTTAGCATGCTAAGTTTAAAAGCCGGCTCATCAGTTTTTTATCTATTTCAGTGTATGTTCAGTTGTTTTGATCATGTACACAACTTCCCCTTTTTACTTTTATGTTAGGTTCATCAGTTATACATATTCTTTTTTTATGTTACTAGTGAAGGTTCTCTGTAGTAGTGGGGACAGGGGTATATATTGGACAACCTTGCAAACATAGCCATAAAGTGGAATAAAGGGGAACCAAATAGGTAACATTAATCTGATAGTAGAATTCTTTTATACGTTTATCTACTTTCTGCAATTTACTTGTATAAGTGTATAAGTGTATCCCTGGGTGCTTTTTATGATTCCTTAACAGGGCATAATGAGACACATCATTAAATTGATGTTTCAACCCTGATCCTTAAAAAAGATACAGTCCTCTAGAGGTCCCTTTCATTCATTTCATACAAACTCTCCCCAGAATACTGTAAAATTGTCTCTAATAGACTGATACTTAATATACAAAATAGCAAGTTGATACACTATCTCTGAAGATCTTGAAGTTTGAATTAATTGCAGTATTTTCATTCTTGAGTCTATGACCTTGTAATATTGTTGTCTTCAAGTGTCCCGGAATCACTTCTGCTTTATACTGGCTAGAGCATTATTTCAATTTTTTCAATTAGCATAGAAGATGATGAAACGGGGATTTTGATGAAGTTCGGTATTCTTGTAAGAGTTACCATGTCAACATGCCACAGAAGGCAGATGCTGTCATGGTCTATATGTTTGCCTTTTCAAAAGCAACTCATATTTGTTTTTGTTTCCTAGGTAGCCTTTCCTTTGGTGCAGAAGAATAACTATTTAATGTTGTTGCAGCTTGTGGAGCTCCTAAAATTATGTGACTATAGAACACTGGCTATTGGAGATGGAGGGAATGATGTGAGGATGATAAAACAAGCCGATATTGGGGTTGGTATTAGTGGAAGAGAAGGAATGCAGGCAGCAAGGGCAGCTGACTATAGCATTGGAAGTAAGATCTGCCTTCATAAAATTATTTTTTAAAAGTAGTTATGTTATGAGTATTTGTGCATGCACTACCTATGTACTTGGTTAGAAAGGACTCTAGATATATGTAGTGGTTCCACATGTTCTTAGTTCATTGTATTGATAGTTACTAGCAAAAGTGAACTTCGAATAAATATGCCTCCCCATTTATCCAGAACTTGATCCACCTTCCAGTTTCAGGAATGTTAGTAGTTTTGATCAGACATTTCAAAACTTTTGAGTTTAGACTGTATAACGTTGTTAAAGTTTGAAAATGAGAAACTTTCTGGGTAAACCTTAATTCCAAAGAGGCTCAGGATAATTGAATTCTCAGGTCCCGGGTGGTGAAAATAATATCATACATGAAATGCCATAAGAAGATGGTAAATTGTGGAAACCCCAATGATACTTGAAGAAGACATGTAGTGGGGGAAAAGTGGTGTGGCTACTGAAAGTAGTGTTCATTTATGAACCATTTAATAAAACTTGGCTCCAAGTAAAAATTTCTAGGCATAATCTTTTCATGTACCCCAGAACATAAAATCTAATATTGTGCCTTAACATGTATCTTCCTTTTGTACTTGACATCCTGCTTGGATGTGCAAGGATAATGAATCAAAATTTGCTTATAAAAAAATGTTGTGCCTTAACTGTTTACATTTTCATATGCATTTGTGAAGATCATATCACTTGTCAAATATCCCTGAGATGTATGTTATGGCATTTGGATATAAAGCCTTATGGTTTATTTTCGTTGTTTACAGAGTTCAAGTTTCTCAGAAGGTTGATTCTTGTTCATGGGCGATACTCATACAATCGTACAGCATTTTTGTCCCAGTATTCCTTCTACAAATCCCTCGTAATATGTTTCATCCAAATCTTGTGAGTCTATGCTCTGCTGCAATACATTGAATCTCTCTAACTTCTCGTTCTTTAATGCACTGACATTGGAACACTTCCAGTTTCTCATTTATTTCAGGTGTTTCAGGCACCAGTCTTTTCAACTCTGTTAGCTTGATGGCTTACAATGTTTTCTACACTAGCATTCCTGTTTTAGTCAGTGTCCTTGACAAAGATCTTAGTGAAGAAACTGTGATGCAGCATCCACAGATTTTATTCTACTGCCAATCTGGGAGGTTCAGATCTCATCCTGTCATTCATACCAGCTTGCATTTATTAAGAACAATATATTTAATTTAAAGTGGAAGCGGTTCATTTCTTGGCTCAGATGATCTCATAGGTGCTTCATCAATTTTTTGTTCAGGCTTTTAAATCCTAGTACATTTGCTGGATGGTTTGGGCGTTCTCTATATCATGTAAGGGCTGCCTGTTTTATAGTTCCATTCTTATGCAATCATGAACTTATCTTTAAAAAAAGTTTAGTTGAAATCACTAAATTTTCATGTCATTGGGAGGTCAACATGAAGTCTACAGACTGTTTGATGATCCGAAAATTTGTTTGAACCTCACATCAACTCTACAAATTGCCAGTTTTTTTCTTTCAATTTTCAGTTCATGTCAACATCTATGTGAATTACTTGAGATAGCAAGATGCAACAGAGTTTTGAATCTTTGCACTCATTCATCTAGCTAGATTGAAATGCACATTAATGGGTGACGTCAATGTGAAAACTGCTACTGCACGGAATGATTTCTGGGTAGTCATTTTCTTTCAAAATATAGAAGTACTAATAATGACTTGTACTGCCAAGGCGTTGCATGTGTAGTGACAGCAGAGTATTTTTGGGAGAAAGTAAAGGTGCTTGTCTCTTGGTGTATACTATACATCCATTTCTAACTAAAGAGATTTGTACGCTTAGATAAGATGTATAAGCTGTTGTTTGGTGATACCGTAGTAAGTCGATGATTACAAAAAATATTTTACTTGATAGTGCACTGGATTTGCAGGCAATTGTGGTATTTGTAATCAGCATACATGCATTTGCCTACGAGAATAGTGAAATGGAGGAAGTTTCAATGGTGGCTCTCTCTGGATGTATTTGGTTGCAAGCTTTTGTCGTGGCATTAGAAACAAAGTAAGCATTTTACCTAAAAGTTTATCGCTGATTTCTGACATATATATCTAAACAAAGCCTTTACCCCAACTCTTAAGTAGCATAGATATAGTTTTATTGTTGACAATTTTAAAGTTAAATGTTAGGAATTCAATTAGGATTCAATACTTCTCACCCTTGCCTCATCCAAACGACACATGCAGTTCCTTCACAATATTGCAATTCTTGGCCATTTGGGGAAACTTGGTTGGCTTCTACATCATCAACTGGATTGTGAGCGGTATTCCATCATCCGGGTTGTATACAATCATGTTCCGGCTCTGTAGGCAGCCATCTTATTGGATAACAATGAGTGTAAGCTTCTCTCCATCATCTCTGTTTTGGCACCTTAAAATGGCTAGTGTTGGTTCGTTGTGTGCGTTACAATTGAGTGAACTGCAGCTATAGCTGATTATGCCCAATCAAGGAAACAATAGGTGGTTTATATTCACTGATGTAAACCACCCATTACCCTCCATGGCTTGATTTGATGCCTGGTTGGTGGTGATCTGAGAAAACGTAATACATGGGT
The DNA here is from genome assembly GCA_036897765.1 of Erodium chrysanthum. Classification (NCBI taxonomy): domain Eukaryota; kingdom Viridiplantae; phylum Streptophyta; class Magnoliopsida; order Geraniales; family Geraniaceae; genus Erodium; species Erodium chrysanthum. The sequence goes on along the minus strand of JAYMSU010000073.1, from coordinate 4,360 downwards.
GGTAGAAATGGTGGAGCCATATTTACTTTTTCTTCAGTGCTACGCTTATATGCTCACAAACTCCAACTTTTATAATTTTCCATTCCAGCTCACTGTTGCAGCGGGGATGGGTCCGATATTAGCTATAAAGTACTTCAGGTACACATACACACCTAGCAAAATCAATACGCTTCAGCAGGCCGAACGTATGGGTGGGCCTATTTTGTCTCTGGGGAGCATTGAGCCTTTGCCAAAGTTGGCAGAGAAGGAAGTTTCTTCCCCGTCAGTATCTCCATGTAAGGACGGGAGCCCATTTTATGAACCTCTACTATCTGATTCTCCTACTGCAACCCGAAGATCTTCTATTTCATCTGAGCCTCCATTCGAGTCTCTCCAGAGATTGTCTTCCTCGAGCTACTCGAGAAATTGCAAGGACAACTGAGTTTTACTAGCTTTGTATAGCTGTTACTACTTACTAGTTCACTATATAGTGTCATAGCCGAGGTTATATCATTTTTTATCTAGGTTGGAAGTAAACCAGCTGCATTAAATTGTAATGCAATTGGCTCTTAATCAGCCCCCACAATTACACATGTAAGAGAAGGTTTCAGTTGATGCAATTATTGATAATTGTACCTTGTGCTTGTGAAAGAGCAGCTGAGCTTGCAAGCTAATTACCTTCATTACTAAGATTGTGGGCTAGCTAGAGAGTACTCTTTTGCTTTGGGGCTCAACTCAACTACTAGTTGGTGAACTTTCATATCTGGTTTCTTCTTTCTGCTAAGTTTCCTCCAAAGCTGGGTTACCAATAAAGTCTTTGGCTCTGCTTGTTATGGTGACCGAACTTCTCCTTGTTTTCTCATCTGATGTTGGCATGTCATGATTTTACAGTTGGTGTAAATAATAGCGAGTGTGTTGTCTCTGTAAATTAGGACATTCATTGGATTATTAAGAAGTGTGTAAGTTGTTACGCCTGTCTTGTTTGTCTATGGAGAGTTATACGATTTGCACAGGATGGTGATCCCGACAGGTTTGATCGGGCTCATAACTAAACTGCCTAGGAATCGCTCGAACGGTTAAGATTAACAAGACCTGGCAGCAGGATGGTATCTAACACAACCCTAAATAAGATTGAGAGACCACAGGTGAAATGGGTGGAGACTACAATGATCCAATCCCAGTCAATGCAGTAGCAGATCTGCTTGTTTCTCAACTGGACCTTGTTGATTAAGTTCCACATCTACAAGTGTCATTCAAGCTTAGGTTAGTCCGTCACAGCCACTATCAAGGGCAGTGCTAGAGTATGGGGCACCTTGTCCTACACAAGGGCATTCAATTGAAATGCAAAAACTGCAAATATGTGACCCCAAGAAGGTGAATTGTAGCAGGTAGGGGACCCCAAAGAACTTACCATTCTCACAGTCATGGGCCGTGCCTTTGCTTCCCCACCTCCCACATCTTTCCTTGCTAGTAATGAGAGAAATCACCACCTAACTCAGTAATAGCAACATGGCCAGTTTAAAAGATGGATTTACATTCTCTAACTTTGATCCGACCCTCGTCCACATGTTCCATTCCCGCCCCGATCCCTGAAAAAATATTTTTTTATCCCGTCATGATCCTCGAAATATCTTTGTACAGTTTCGCCTTTATCGGGGACATCAGGTCTCCATCAAGTTTGGTTTTCTAGTGCCATCCCTAACCTAACCCAACAGTGCAAAGGTGCAATGACCTCTCTACTTGAAATGGGAAAGAGACATCTGAAGGGCACAACCTTATGGGCTCTCTCTTTATCTTCATAGCTGTCTTTCAGATAAGTAGCCCTCCTAGGAAACAAATTATGTGCTATGTCCTAATGCCCCATCTCTTTGTATTCATTGCTTCCCTAATGTCCACCTTTTTGAATCAATCCTACATTCAATTACATCTCTAGAACCACCGTATCCTAAATGCTTACCGGAACTACTTGTGCAATAGTTCTACACCTAAACCATGTTGTGCCATAAACCAACTTAAAATTTTTTTATTTCCAATCAATTCATTCCACCCAAAACCATAATGGGCATTAGTTTTCATCATCAATGTTGCATCATGTAATAATTAGTGAATAGATAAGATTTACACATATGGATGTCGACCAACAATCATACCTGAGTCCTATCCATCAATGGATTTATCGACATCCGAATAATCATCAACGAATCTTTACTGTCAGTAAACAAACAAGACAGACATAACATCGTATACCGTGTCGATTGCACATTTGTTCGCTTCTTGATCGGTGAGGATGCAAAGTGTGAGAATCAAAGTGTCTGCTTTATGTGGTTGTGGGGTGTTGGATTGTTGCCACTTAACACAAAACTGTAAAAATAAAGGTGGGGGTACTTTGACAGATGTGTGTTTTTCTAGTTTGAGGATTTTATTTATGTAATAGTATAAAATGGCACATGCATCAACCCCATTTCTAGACCATCATGTGGGCATACTTTAAATTCAGTGTAGGTGACTCAATACCATGCCCACATGCATGTTAAAGAGTTGGTGACTAATTGGGACACATATGTACAAGTAAGAGACAGCAATAATGAAATATAACACCTAACCCTTTTTTTTACTTTTGTATCATACCTCTCTGATTATTGTCCGGAGACTTTTTCACTTTTTAATTTACTTCAATTTTTCACCATAATGCAATTATATGAACAACCTAGTCTTTTTAGGATGATAGATATTTTTTTTTGGAGGAAGGATGATAGATAATTTAAATTTGATGAAATTCGATGTTTTCAAATCCTTAAAAATCGCCTTCAATCATATTACTAGGTTGATACATATTACTTTAATTTGTAATCATACTAGATCCGATGTTTATTAAGATTAGCTTGGTTAGTCAACAACTCTTGTCAAATATGAAAATCTAGTGAGTTATATTTTGATGATAGATGTGAGAAGACATCAGATTAGAAATTGAAAATAAACAAAATTCATATCAATAATTAAAAACTTCTTCCAAACATAATAATACAAAAGTTAGTCCGGTGGTGGAAGAAAACTCTCACTTTCTAACAACTTCTTCCAAACATAATAATACAAAAGTTGGCCCGGTGATAGAAGAAAACTCTCACTTTCTTTCAGGTCAGGAGTTCGAATGTTAATATTCGATTGACTAACCTTTTGATGAAAGAAAATTGCCAATTGACACTCATTGTGAAATAAGTTTAATAAAACCATAAATAATAAGATCAAGTTTAAGAATTAAGATGGATTAAGAAAATCCGAAAATCCGAAATTATATTGATTTGGATAACTCGATTGAAAAAAAAAATGCATGGATTTGACAAATTATCCACATATACTCTCATGAGAAAACAAATAACTGTAAATTAAAATCTTGAACCTTAATAGTTTACTCAAAAATTTCTACGAGGAGGCAAAGAGAATAACTACAAATTAAAATATTGAAATCCCTATATGTCTCTGCATGGTCGCCACGTGGACGCTCAAGATGTCACTCGTGCCACCTCATCCCCTAACTTTCCAAGAAAGTATCTTCTTAAATCTTAATTATTCCTTCCAAGAGTTTCACCCAAGAAAATCTCGAAATCATTAAACATTACATGCGCACATGATCGCATCCGATCTCAAAAGTGACAATACTCATTACCATTACCAAATCAAGAACCGAATCACAAACTAATCCAAACCACACTATCCAAAACAAGAACTACTTATCCAAATCAAACCCGACACATATACACAATTATTCAACTTTCATTAAAACAAAAACACCAATAATCTTGAAATTACATTCCGTCAACATAAACAAACTAGAAACGAAAGACAGATACAATTAACAATAACAATAGTAATTAATCATAATCATCATCATGATAATAATAAACACCGAATCACGCACACTTGTGCGGTCATGGTCGCTGAGCCTGCCTTGCTTTGATCAGTGGCCGTATGTACACTTCCTCCGAAATCATGATCATATCACCACCGTTGGATCTACATCAGAAGGTCATTGACCCACCCGAGATCAGGATCCGGGTCACAAGACCAACCGTTGATCTCATTGATCTTGTACTGATCAGCTGATCCGGACCCAGATGGAGAAGCAATATTGTTACTTGACATATTTGACACATTTGAAGTTGACGGCGAAAGAACGAACTGTTGTTGCTGGTGATCTTCGAACCCGTCAATCCAAGGGGCATTTCTGTAATTATCTCCCACCGACACCGGCGAGCACATGGCGGCGGACGCCGCCTCGAACTTCATGGCCTCCAGAGAACACATGAGCTCGCTAAGCGCCTCCTTGTAGGCTGCATTGTTATTGTTTGGGTAAAAATGTGGTCCCACACTCGCGGGATCCGAG
>JAYMSU010000072.1:0-19542 GCA_036897765.1 Erodium chrysanthum | reverse complement strand
AAATGAAAGGTGGATGAGGGTGTGTATTTGGGGTTTACCCTAAAAAAAAAACACACACACACACAATATATGGCCTTGCTTAGCAAATAACAACCCCAGATAAGGACATATATAGCAACCCTAAATATCACTATCTTCAAATCATTCAAGCAATTACTAGAAATACAACATTTAATATAATGATCTCTTTACACATATATGTTCTTTTACTTTCATTGCTTCCTTATTCCCCACCTTGGTTGCATGTGTCTTCCTAAAAAATAGTAACAAAACATCATTAATCTTCACAAATATGTATAGTACCATGTATGTGATTGAAATCAACCTTAAAAGACTTACTCCTTAATGGGTTTGTGTTGGAAACAACTTGAAAACTATAAGCTCGAAAAAAGTCCTTATTCTCTCTCTGTAGCCCTCTCCACACTGCATATATACACATGCATGGGATTAACAAAGTCATGATCATGACTCACAAACAAAAACTAGGTAAAGATCCAAGTCATAGTAAGAACAAAAAAAAAATCTAACAATAATAGTCCAACAAAGTAAACTGTCAACAGTCAATAACGAAACAACCCCATCGTTCGAAAAAGTGAAAAATTTCATCCAAAACTCCAAACGCCGTACTATAATGAACAAAGAGATCACAAAAAGTGAACCTTCTGGCCTCAAAGCGGCGGGACAGTTCATGCCCCTCCACCACCCTAAGGAAGGAAGTAAACCGATCCTAAAAGTGACTCCTGAAAAAGTTGATTCACGACTGAAAAAAAGAGAAAATGCGAAACAAGACACCAAACCCCGAGCTTGGGGACACTACGAAAGAATGAAGCTGAAAAAGGGTTGCAATGGGCGTAATCACCCAAAAACCAAGGGTCAGAGAACGCTATTCGATCTCTAGTAGCTTGTGTGTATCGAACTGGATCTTAGTATAAAACCAACATTTACCAGCAAGAGTGACTAATGGGTCGATGTTGGCATGTCGTGCCAGTGCCTTGACGCATTGGTCTCTACTCATGTGTAGTAACAAACATCTCTCTATAAGGTTATGGACCTGCATTTAAACATCACCCATCAAGATTCATGTCACGACAACGATATAAAAATTAACATTCAAAAGACCGTACGAACTCACCATCCTAACGAAGCTATGCGGGTGGCAATGGAGGCAAGGAAGGGAGGGATCATGAAGCTTGTGATGGTGATGAAACATTTTTGGAGATCTCCACACAAAAACAAAAGAAATATGAACAACAAAAAAGTATATATCAAAGCTACAATATTGTGATGCTAGAGAACAAAGAATGATTCAAAGTACTAAGGTAGTGAAGAAAGGAACAGTCTTTATGTAGGCAAAGAAGAGGGAGCCAAAGAGAGTTTATCCGGAGATATCTCTAGTGAGGGGACGAAAAGCCACAAGAAATCCTAGTCATGGATTCACCTCATCTTCTCAGATAAGAGAACAACCTCACATCACATCCCCTCTCTTTGTGTCTTGGTTTTTTAGGTATCAAAATGTTATAACCAATATAGGTGTATACATACGTATATCTGATCTGCATATAACTTAATTGAACTGAATGTGTTTTGATTTTTCTATCATATATTTGAAAGGTCGGAATCCGAGATCCGTTCAACAAATTCAATTTGATTAAATTGTGTACGGATCAGATATCTGCATGTGATGGAATTGAATCTGACCTGCATACAATTTGATCGGATTGTGAGCGAATATGAAAAAGAAGAAACATACGTTAGTTTGAAATTTTAAGTCGATGTGGTTATTAATTAGGTGTTCGCACGTGCGGATATTCGATAACCACATAGACCGATTAAATTGAATTTGTTTGAATTTTTCGTTTGTTGGGCGGATCTCGAATCCCGACCTTCCAAATAAATTATACATCTATGTTCACATTTAATAACCAGATCGACTTAAATTTAGGTAATATATTTTAGATTTGATATATTAATACATGCTCACCTCACTTCACACATGAATAAAATCTATCGAAATATTCTTTATTCGTGAATGGTTTTGTAGATCCAACAAATCCTAATTCATTTCTCGACAGACGAATGAAATTTACTTCTTAGAAAAAGATGACACGCCTGCAAGTTAGTGTAAAAATCTTGTCCAGGCCTTGAATTCTTCAACTTTGATCTAATTAAAAATATTACAAATCCGATTAATTCTCAATTAATGTTTTTGATACCTTATCCATCTGACTAACGTCTGAACTCCACTATAAATACATTAACCCCAAATCAACAGATAATTATAAATTAGCAGATTAGTGTTTGGTAACAATAGGTTGAATGATTGGTGATGCAAATGGGTGGCGACGTGGCAAAATCCCAACTCCAACTCTCCCATTTTATGGCACTCATTATTTGCATCAATTGGGTCCCACAGTTCTCAGGTGACTTCAATGTCATTCAGTGGTCCACACTCATTGGCTTTGGTCCTATCCATTCATTGAACTTTATTCTTGTGTATAAACAAATGCCACGTGGCTTTATCACATCACATGAGTGAGTTTAACTGGTTGTATAGATAGGCAATGATATGTTGGGCTGGGATTGGGCCTGCCACTTGATCCATATAAGCCCAATTCATTTCACACCTAAATCTTGTTCTTTTGATTTCACAATGTCATCAAATGCCCATTTGACGTTGATGAAGGTGTAAGCGAGTTGAATCGAGCTTACAGTTGTTAGGATCGGAGGTGTAAATGAGTTCATTCTGGCATATCTTCGTCAGTCTCATCCGGGAAATCGAGAGTAGACTCATAATTGCGGCATTCATCCTCAACAATGATGTGGTGCAGAATGACACAAGCTTGCAAAACATCCGCGATGAATGCTCCACCCCATTGACTAGTTGATCGGATGATGATGTGCCAACGAGTTTGAAGAACTCTAAAGGCCCATTCGATATCTTTTCATGCAGATTCTTGACACTGAGTGAATGTTCTTTCCTTCTTTTTCAATAGATGAGAAATGGACTTAAAAAACCTACTCCATTGTGGAGATGTCATCAACTAAGTAGTAAGGTTGAGTGTAACACGTACCATTGACGACATACTTAACAGTTGGTTGTTCACCTCGAAGTATTTGGATGAACAAAGGCGAATAGTTGAGCATATTGATATCGTTGTTCGCCCCGCCATACCGAAGTAGCAATGCCATATCCATAGGTCGTGTGACACCACAACCTCAAGCATCATTGTTGGGCCGTTATGGCCCCATGTAAAATGGCCTTTCAATCCAATGAGACAATTCTTCCATCGCCAATGCATGCAATCAAGGCTCCCGATCATGTTCAAAACGCCGCATCTTTTTCCTATTTGTAACAAACGGGCCATATTAGTAGCATTGGGTCGTCGCATATACTGTTGCTTGTATATCCCCCTATCAAAACACCACATAAATGTCGGAGGCACTCATGATGGTTGTGACACCCATTCTCAATGTTTTATCTAATGAATCAGCAGAGCAACCATATGACAACATCCGAGTTCAGACGAAGTAATCGTCATGCTGCATCACTGCATCCATGATGTGTAGGAACACATGCTTCTCCATTCAAAACCATCGACGAAGTAACTCCCACCAGTACGTCGGATGATCTAGAAGTAATCCTTCATCAATCGTCATGATAGTCTACCCGACCCCTCCTTACTATCTTCTCGTCTATTGACGATAGTTGATGGATGAACCTTATCTACCAGGTTGGTTCAACAAAGCGTCATACATACTGCTTGTCGAAATCCTCTATCGTCATACTTGTGAACTGCCTGACTTCATTTGAAGTTTTATATTTTTTTTAATTCAAGAAAAATGTTATGATATTTTTATGTCATTCTCATCAAATATATTTGATGATATATTTTTTACAAAATAAAAGGTTGACACCGATATCTACCTACAAAATAATTAAAAACACCAATTTGTTTCACTTGAAATATCAAGACACCAATGTGTTTGAAACCGAAATTTAATAACACTTATATTATTTTCTCAAACAAAAGCAACAAACTACATAGTCAAATAGACCACCTCCCTATGAAACCGAAACTACATAGTCAAATACTTTTGCTTCGTACACATCTAAAGCAACCCATTCAAAGGCACACAAATGTGCGATGAATAAGCAACAACAGATCTAAATCTATATGATTTGGTCTTCTCCATGACTCGTCTCAATGAATCAAAGAAATAAAGAAAAAGAAAATGATAGTGACAGGTTGATGATGGCATGATACATTAGGTTCATTAAGAATATTCTAATTAAAAAAGGTTACAAAAATACACGAACCGATCATTACGTGTTGAATATGCAATAATCCCTTCCGGACACGGCTTCTTGTTCTTGACAACACACTCGGCGTGCACTTTAATTCACATTATTTGCTTTTGTATTCTTCGTCGAAACATTCCTACAACAAGTTACAAGCATGTGTTGAAAAGGTTTTTAGTACATATTATTACATTTTGGGTGTCTATACATATATTTTTTTATACGAAATCTAATATTTTTTAAATGGTGAATATCGGATACAAAAATGACTGGTGATCTATCTAAGATTAAAAAAAGATACCCATTATCAATTAGAATAAGAACAAGTTGTATTGATTAATTAGTGGACGATTCGGTTTACCGTTTGAGGCACAAAAGAATAGAAGAAAATGAGACATTAAGTTGCAACGGTCGTCGACAATCTGGAATAATTCTCTTATAATCATGTGGATTATTTTATGACCATCCAACTCCAACTGTACTCGTTGCCACTCTCACTATATTGAAGTGTGAGGAGAAATTAGCTAGTTGAGTTCAAGTTTTTGGGTTGGATCGGGTTTTCGCATGGTATCAGAGCTAACCTTATTCTACCCATGACCTGTTTGTCGCCTACACCCTGTGCTTTTCCGGTCCATATGCATATGTCCAGTTCTGTTATCGTCCACGTATGGAAGTTCATCGTACATGTGAAGGGGAGTGAAATATGTTCCACACCGAAAATATGTAGAAAAATTAACTGATTGATAAGTATAATGAGCCTCCACCCATCAGTTCGAACTTTTAAGTTAGATCAAACTTTCACATATTGAACGACACTAACTAAGTGATTCCTTAATCTCCATTGCTTCTTAGATCTTAGGGTCCGTATAGCATGAAAAGAGCGAGCATCAAGTATATGTATGAAAAAATATACCGACTTTAATAGCATACGAGTTAACATATCCCGTTTTATATTGAATACCATATTATATATTTTGTCTGATAAAATAATTATTATTTTGAATGTGAATAAGTTTCAACTCAATACTCTTGTTAATTTATGGGTCGGAATCACGGTGAAGTTAATTTTACTATCATTGATATTTTTTATTTGAGATATTCGTTGGTTTCGTTTGAATATAATCGTTTAAATATGATTTCTCATCTTAACAAATAAGATAAATATCTAAATTAAATTAACCTAAACTATCATTTTTATTGGACACTTGCACAAATTACAATCAAATTTCGAGTCAACCATGATAACATTTTTTGGGTACAAACACCTTCCTTTAAAAATAAATAAAGTTGTATTCAAAAAATTATAAATAAATAAAGAAGAAGATCAAGACCCCACAAAGGCCACCGTCGAGTTTCCATCATTCCTAACCTGGAATTGCACTCCGGCGAAGACCGCCACCGATTTATGACTGCACTATGTGTCTTCTCTGACATCTTTCGACGTCCCTGACGACAACCCCATGAAGGTCGCCGAGTTCTACCAATTCGATTCCGAATGTGCACTTTAGCACATGTCGTCGAGCTTCCATCACCCCTAACCTGGTTCCTGATCTAACCTTTTGGATATATAATTTGATTTAAACAAGTTACAATTTTGAGTTATATTCAGGTCTGTTTTCAAAAATGTAAATACAAAATTTCAATTGAATCTGATATAAGATTTTAAACATTCAAATGAACTTTCACCCAACACATGAAGTTTGCCATATAACTCCAGTATAACCGTCACTTTAAGAAGTATTTTGTCATTGAGATGTTAATTGGTGAGGTATCATGTGTTCCGTGACAGATAGGTAATAGCCGCGGCATGGTCCGCATGTTCTAGAAAATTCCCGTTACGCGCCTCTCAGTCTCAGTATTTGTAAGACTCGGTCAACTTCTACCCAAACCAAAACAAACGCTTCACCATCGTAATTACCGATTGTTTCCAAATGTTCAAATTAAAACAAGCATTATATTTGTTAGGAAATGTTGATTATAAAATAGAAATAGAAATACTTATTTTTTTACGTAAATATAATTATGTCTGAATAATTTTTTGTAATCTTAATTCTTATATCATACTGATCCAATAGTTTGTATATATTGGTTCTTAACATAAAAAATCCATTTATATTATATACATGTCATATGTAATTTAATGACGAAATATTCTTCACGCTAAAAATGAAATTATAATAAGATGAATTTTTTATTTTTAATCTCAACTTAATGTAAACCATATGTTCGTTAAAACATAATTATTTTGACAGTTACGTACTATAAGTGGTTCGGATTTAATTCCGATCAAATATATTGATCTTCTTTTCAATATCTAAAAAATCCGAATCAAATATATCAGAAACCTTATAAAGAAAACATATCAGAAATATTGATCTTCTTTTTAATATTTACAAATTCCCCATCAAACATAACATGTTATAATCAAATTCAAATAATTCAGTCACCGTTCCTTACAACTAATCCATAAACCCAAAATAAATAAACAAACAAAAAGAAACTTCAGTTAGCAAAAAAAAGTAAATTAAAAATTGAGAAAAAGGACAGTGAGAAAGGGCACAAACCAGCAGAGAATAGGCGAAATCTGGGAGGGAGAGAGGTTGAGAAAAGCGCCCGAAAGCCGAGCCTGGTTCAAGCTTCAGCTCTCTGTTCGTCTTCGTCTCTGGCGTTCAGGTAGCACATCTTCTCTTCTACCTTGATCTATTTAGGGTTTTTGTACCTGCTTCTTTGTCTTGTAACTCTGCCTGATTGCTTCTGCTATCATGCACGTTTCTGGTATCTGCATTTGGGGCTTGAACCGAATTGAGCTCCGAATTGGTCACTGTAATCGGAATTTAACCCTGCTTTGAATTTTGATTATCGGTGCATTGTTCACTGGTTGAGCCGCTGTTGTAACTTTGAACGGTAAGGAAATGACTGAGCCGATGATGAGGAAGCTGTTGTTTAGCTTAGTTTTGAGTTGAGCTGTTTGTGTATACTCTGATGTCTTTTGTACTGCTAGTGTTTCTTTGGGGGATTGAGTAGAAGTGGAGAAGAATTGTGTTTTCAAAAATTGTAGAGAAGTGGTTATGATCTAGAGATGTACTGTGCTTGTTTTGGTACTGGGGATGGTTTTAACAGCCTACTTCTTTATGGTTATGCTTGTTGAGCTAGTTGGGTTCATAGTTACTCAATTGTAAGACTTGTTATAGAATGTTTACTTGGAGGCATGGAAATAAATTTTGAAATTGGTAGAGGTAATACATATAAGTACTTATATGGCTGAATGATTTACCATTTAGCTTTTTTTCTGCTGGGAATCCATTATCTTTTTGCTGCGTGACATACACTTATGTTTAAAGTCTTAACATCTGGGCAGTAGTGTTTTTGAGTTTGGCAAGGAGCTGAAAAGGGTTGCTACATTGTATTTGGAGGTGTTATTTAAGTTTCTTGAGGAACTAACTGATACAACTTAGAGGTGGACTCCGCTTGTTCTGGTAGCTGGATTCACACTTCTGATCGTGTCTGTTGAGTAATTAAAACTGGGTAGTTTTGGTCACAAGCTCGTTATGCCTTTATGCAATCATGATTATGTTTCGTTAGGTGGATAATATTGAATTATTAATTTGTAAAGCCGTTACAGGAGTACTAATTGGAAAAGGAAAAAAGATCGTTTCTTTAATGCGACCAAACAAATTACTGAATACGTGTCAAAATTTGACGGAAGATATTTTTTATCCCCACAGAATATTGACAAAATCTTATTCCACTTGGGTAGCATGGATTTTTTTTTTGTTTCAGTTGGTTTATAGCTGGAGCCAGGCCAACCAACCCCCACCCTATCCATATGATTGCCATTTTTTTTGATAAAAAATCAGTGATCTGTACGTGTTTTTGTACCATATTTTGTTGGTTAAAGGTGAAACACATCCTGCTGAATATGCAACGAATTGATGAGATAGATTAAAATTTGTATTTTGGAGGTATGGCTTCGAGGAGGAATGTTGTGTTAATGACAATAGAGGAAAGCAATAATTTATGAATGGTGGTAGGATTTGTAAATTCTAGGAACCCGATCTTACCAGAGCATTAATGAAGAAAATAAAGAGAGGTTATTCTATACCACAAAATGTCGCCTAAGAAAGATGAAAGAATAAAATGTTACTAGAACTCAACCTATCAAGCTTCATGGGGATATAATCAGTGCTAAAAGTATTAACGTGCATGATTTATCATTTTTATGAGCTTTAGCATAGGTTTTGATGGGTTATTGTAGGTAGAAACACAAAAGTTAAAAACATGCTGGAACAAGGGCAATTCATGGAAATGTAGTCTCATAATCGAATTTCTGAAATCATGCCCTCCTTCACTTTTACTTATATAAGGTGGGTTTGTAGAGGCTAGGAGCATGTATTACATATATGATAGCAGATTGTACTCTTTTTTAAAATTTGAAATTACTATGTTCTCTTTTGATTGGGTTGCTAGGAAAGGATTGTGATCAATATGTAAGCGCATAGTAACTTATGGTACAAACTCTTTCTAGGCGCTAGATGTGTGACCTTTTTTTTATTATTATCACCAATAGCCACAAGTATGGGGATTGGAACCAGCAACTTCATTCTTATTACATGAGGCCTCTGCCACTTCTCCCACAAACCTAGGTGTGTGACTTTTGAAAACGAGGATTAAAAATAAGAAAAAAAAACGTATACAGAAATGAATCATTATTATGCTTAACGATAATTTTAACAATAAACAAATAGTTCTAATAATAAGTTCTTACACTAGAACTGAATAATCATGATGATGATCTAGAGATCATATTCTTCATCCTTCACAAGGAAAGAAGGTTATTGGTTTTCAGCTGCTGTGGTGATTGGATGCTGGAGCCGCTGGACAAAAAAATTATTTTCTTGCTCATAGCATACATATTTAAGTATAATTTCTCTTTATTTAAAACTCTAAAAGGTATAACTTAAATACATGGGATTTATATGTGGAATAAAAAAAATATCATACACCTAATTATTCCCGTGGTGCACCTTGTCATGTTGTGTGCCTCAAGCAATGGTGCAAAAAGGCACGCCATGCGCCTCTAACGGCAAGGGACCTGCGCCGTGCCACACACCATGGTGTGTACCATTCATAATGGTAAGCAAGAGGACATACAAAGAACCTTCCTTTTATATGATAGTAGCATATTTATGATTACGGGTACAAACAAGGCACACAAAAAACTGGAGAATTGGTGGAATTTAGGTATTAATGTATTATCAATTATCCCACTTTCTTAACTAGGTAGGTTTTATCTCTAAAAGGGGAAACAAATCTCTAATTGCTTCACTGTTTGTTTTCCTATTCTTGCCAGGAGAATGTTTGTCGCATTGCTTTGGCTTCAGTTTCTGTGTAATAACTACTTATTGGTTTATTTGCTCTGCTTTTACTTTGTTTGTTGTCAATTTTTATTATACAATTTATATGCTTGTTTGATGACATTTATTTATTAAAAAATTCTGGAAGTTCCATATGGTTGCCGTTTTTCAGTTGGAGTCTTTAACTGGTACCGTCTCAAAGTAATTACAAAGGTTCTAGCTGGGCAACTCATATTGACCTTGCAAATATTGTTATTAGTCCATTTTAGATCTTAGAATTTTTGGAATCATAATTAAAGCCTGGTTTCCACAGGTTATCTCTAGCTGAACGTTATCATTGGTCGAGAGATCTTAATATTGGGCTGGCCTGTTAATGCGGGTGCCGAATCTTGGTCTATGACTGTAACTATTGTCTTGTTTGTTATGGTTTAGTTGTGCTCAACAACAAATAGCCGCGCGAGGAAGATTCATTTTATGCTTAAAACTGCAAGTGTGGTGAAGAAGGTACGTTTCCATTCTCCCCATATGATGATACATGTGGTGATTGCAAATATGGTAGTTAGCCTAGGCTGGCTAAAGACGTCATAATGTTTTCTTTTTTCCACGTGCAAATTGGTTGACCTATATTATTAACATTATAAAATTGGATCTGTTATAAATATGTATGTATTCATGCATCACATGGGATATAAACTTGTTTTAATGTAAGTTATCATATGGATGAATAGAAAACACGGGGTACAGCTTGGCTTGCAAAGCTCTGCGGGATGCTATTTTTATGTATATTGACCATTTTGATATTAACCTTTGTACACTGACTTTGGTACTTGTTATTTACCTATTTTATATTTCATTTGTTCCTTATACTTGTTATCATTTTTACACTAATTGACTTTTCTACCTTGTGATTGCCATGGAGACAGGTCTGATGAAGATATCATTGTTGAAAGCGCTTCTTAGTAATATTTCTTCTTTTCTCCATTTGTCATCTTATGGGAACATAAATGTGGAACCGGTGCATAAGTATTACCGGAAGGTAGAAGAAATAATGAAGCTATTGAAGCCAGTGCTAGATGCTATTGCTGATTCCAGTATTGCTTGTGATGAGTTTCTTATTAAGGCATCTGAAGAATTGGGTCAATCTGTTGATGAATTGAGGGAGCTCTTTGAGAACTGGCAATCATTGTCGAGCAAAGTTTATTTTGTAAGTTTACACTATGTCTTCAGCGCTGTTTAGTACATCTACATTTAGCTTGTGGGTATCCACGTCTTTGCAGCAAGTCTAAACTTGACAACTACAAATTGGGTTTTTCACTTAATATGTGCCATGATTCTTCACGTGTTCCCATAGTAATTATGATAACTAGTAGTGAGATCATTTCACATACTGTTTTTACTTTATTTTTAAATAAAATGATGTATTTACGGAGATTTGAACCTTAGACCTTGCTTTAGGGAAAACAAGCTCTTTATCACTTGTCCCAAATATTGTTGGTACATATTGTTCTTAATTACTGCTGGGAAAAGAAAGCAACTCTAGCCATGCTTTATGTCTTTCTTTTCTTAGGCTCCTTTGTTTCATGGAGTACTTTCACATCAGAAAATATTTTCTGTGGAAAACACTTTTCAAGGGAATGATTTATTTTCTTTCATTTTGTCAAAACCTGGACATGTTTCCCATTAACAGGAAGCTGCAAGTCATTTCCTGAATATTAAAGGAGATTATCCAGTTCCCAGTACTTTTGTGGATTGATTTTCCTTCATCTTCCAAACAAAAGATGCTATTTTTGAGAAAGATAGGTTCCCTCAAACATAGTTATTTTCTTTTCAGGACACAAAAGGAAAAAGAAGCACTAATAATTGTCTAAATCTGACTTAGTAAGCATTGATACATTGTTCCATCAGGGAATGGAGATGAGGTGTCTTCTTCGGGAAGGCAGCATTGCATTGTGGAAACACTAATTAACATTACATAAGTTAAATAACCAAACAGACTAGGACAGTACAAACTTTATCCAGTTGTTACTAGTGTTGCAGTTGTCTTAAGTTATTTTTCACACCGGATAAAAGGATTTTTGATCAGATATCTTGAGTCTTCATATGCTTTGTTACCTCAAAAAAGGTGATCTCCCTAACCCCTCAAACATCTCCTTATAGTAATAGATAATCAGCAGCAGGATGATTTTTCTTCTAGCATGTAATTGTTATGTCTAAAATGCGGAAACTACTGTATTTCTTGATCAGCTTTACTTATGTTCGTGTTTTGGCATTCCTGAACTGATCTCTGAAGTTAAAATTTCTTAAGATTTTACCCGTGTTAACTTTTAAGGTCTGGTCATGCATTAACTCAGATTTTTTGGGTAATATTTGTAGATATGGTTCAATTGTTTCGCAACTTAATCTGTATATCTAGAAAGAATTTTCTCATTTGTTTTTCTTTTCATTAGATCCGTCATCATGGTCGTGTAAATTAGCATGGACTGCCCTTCTTCCTGAAATACTCCTTAGTATGTTCTCTCAATAAATTTATCTTAATTCTTTTGATAACCATTTCATCCGTCACATGATGCAGGTTCTGCAAATTGAATTGTTGATATCAAAGACTAGAGAATCAAGTCTGGATATTTTCCAACTGCTAAATTCCTCACACCAACATCTTCCTATTGAATTGAGTTCAGCATCTATTGAGGTATTAAATTACAAGTCGTCATAAGTTTTGCGCTTCATCGTGTTACTAGCTTCTCTTGCTGATTACCTATCACTTATATTTGGTTAGACAAGATATCTGAGTTGGCAAAGTAGGATTATTTTTTGCAGTTTTGAAGTATGGTGGCTAGCCTTTCCATGTACCGTTAGTTGGAAGAAGTATAATCCCACATCTAATAAGAATAAGAAAAATGGGGTATAAATAAAAGCAAGGGTCACACTCAACTAAAAAGGCTGATTTCTAGTTGTGGAGCCCTACCCAATATATGTACCCCAATTGAAAATTACCTAGTATCAGAGTCTGGTTGTGTGGACTTGTGGTTGACCATGCCCCATGTGTAGAAATCTAACCCTACATGTCTTGCCCGTTTGTCGTCTTCGATTCATATGCAGATGACTTACCTATTATGGTTTGCATGTGGAAGTCCAATCCTACAAATGAGCTATATAGCAAGGTCCGTAAGGGCTAATCCAAACAAAAGGGTTGACCTTATAGTTGTTGAGCCCAACCTGAATATGTAGCCCAATTAATTTTTTTTTACTGTGCACTCAAAATGTGAAATATAACATCCATCATTATTCATTGCAGCAATCTATACTGAAAATCAAGCATATAGGATATGAACAACTGTCTGCTGTCATTAAAGAGGCTATGAGGGATCAGATGGAGGGTGTTGGACCAAGCTCAGAGATCCTGGCAAAAATTGCAGATAGCCTAAGTTTGAGGTCAAACCAGGAGGTTCTTATAGAGGCTGTGGCTCTTGAGAAATTAAAGGAGAGTGCTGAGCAAGCTGAAAAGTCCGAGGAAGCAGAGTATATTGATCAGATGATTGCTCTTGTAACCCATATGCACGAACGTCTTGTCATGATAAAGCAAAGCCAGGGGTGTAGCCCAGTGCCAATTCCTACTGACTTCTGCTGTCCTCTTTCTCTAGAGCTGATGACAGATCCTGTGATTGTAGCATCAGGGCAAACCTATGAGCGGGCATTTATCAGGGAATGGATAGACCTTGGTCTCACTGTCTGTCCCAAGACTCGCCAGACTCTGGCTCACACTAACTTGATACCAAACTACACTGTAAAGGCATTGATTGCAAATTGGTGTGAGTCAAACAATGTGAGGCTGCCTGATCCCATGAAGCCCATGAGCTTCGATCATCCATCGTCCCTTCTTTCCCATGCAGAGTCTGGTGCTTCAAGAGATTCACATATGCTTTCTCATACAAGGAACAACCTACCAATGTCTCCTGAGTCAAATAGGTCTGCCAGTTCCCCTGCTAGGAATCTAATGCCATCCAGTGGAATTCACCGGGAGGGAACTTCTCCACTACATAACCGTTCCACCTCTGAAGGTTCCTCATCTGGCACAGCTGGAAATGCACAGGCTTTGGATATTGGGAGAATGTCACTGACAAGTTCTGAGGACAAGTCTACTAACTTGGATGAAAGAAACACAGATGGTCAACCTTCTATGTCCCCAACTAGAAAGGAATTTTCTAGTGCAATTGGGGAGGATGAACGGTTGTCTCAGGGGCATAGTAGAACTGCATCAGCTTCAAGCACTATTTCTAATTCAAATCAGCTGGGAATTTCTGGTGAAGCCAATGAGGTTTCTCAGATGCCAACCCATTCGATTGGCCACAGAAGTGACACTTCTGGGGAAGTAAAAGTAGATATGCAACCTACTGCTAGTATGAACACGTCACAGAGAGAATCCGATTTCTCGTCCCGACTGGAGACCAGACCCCGAAATCAGAGTATGTGGCGCCGGCCATCAGAGAGGTTTGTTCCAAGGATAGTTCCTTCTAAAGAAACAAGACCCGATCTTTCTGGCATTGAAACTCAAGTCAAGAAGCTAGTTGAGGACTTGCAGAGCACTTCTGTTGAGACACAAAGAGCCGCAACAGGAGAACTTAGGCTTCTTGCCAAGCACAACATGGACAACCGGATAGTGATTGCTAATTGTGGAGCGATTACCTTATTGGTTGATTTGCTACGCTCAACAGATGCAAAAATCCAGGAAAATGCTGTTACTGCACTCCTTAACTTGTCGATCAACGACAACAACAAAACTCTGATTGCAGGTGCTTCTGCAATTGAACCTCTGATTCATGTCCTTGAAACAGGGAGCCCCGAGGCGAAAGAGAATTCAGCTGCCACTCTCTTTAGCCTGTCTGTGATTGAGGATAACAAGGTGAGGATTGGAAGATCTGGAGCAATTAGGCCGCTGGTTGATTTGCTGGGGCATGGAACTCCTAGAGGGAAGAAAGATGCAGCCACAGCTTTGTTTAACTTGTCAATTTTTCATGAAAACAAGGCCAGGATTGTGCAAGCTGGTGCAGTAAAGTATCTTGTTGAACTGATGGACCCAGCAGCTGGGATGGTCGATAAGGCAGTTGCTGTTTTGGCAAATCTTGCTACAATTCACGAGGGAAGAACTGCAATTGGTCAGGAAGGTGGGATCCCTGTTCTGGTTGAGGTTGTTGAGTTGGGTTCTGCCAGAGGGAAGGAGAATGCTGCAGCAGCTCTTCTGCAGCTTTGCACAACCAGTGGTAGATATTGCAATATGGTGCTTCAAGAAGGAGCTGTCCCTCCATTAGTGGCATTGTCCCAGTCCGGCACTCCAAGGGCTAAAGAGAAGGTACCCATATTAATGTCTGTTTTTATTGACTAAATCAGGTGTATCAAAGCATTTTGGGCTCAAGACTTTACTTATGTAGAAGTAAGGGGGCACCAACAAATTTTTCATTCTTAAAGAACTTTTTAAGATTGATATATCAAGCAACAAATGCTTCCCTTACATAGAAGAGAGCACAAAATTCTTGGCCCCCACCTTGAGAAAGGCCCATGTTGGGCCAGAGATAAAGAGGGAGAAATAGGCCCAAATGAATAGATAGAATGAGGCCCATCAGAAGTTGGGAAGAGAAATAGGAAGTAAGCTACCACTGCTGAGACTTGAACCCAGGTCACAAGACTCAAGTTGAGGATCAAGGAGGGTTAGTGTTCCACTTTTCCACCATGTCTCCCCACTCGTAATACTATAATGAGATAATAATGACCTCATACAAGGGTATTACTAGTAGTCCATGCATAATTCATTTTCTTAGGAGGAAAGTGGACACTTGTTTTGGACAATACAATTTAGGAAAGCAGGACACATGTAATATTAGAGTAAAGGGAGTTTCTATTGTGGTAGAAATATAAAGATTTTGGCTGGTTGGTGCAGGCACAAGCACTTCTTAGTTACTTCAGGAATCAACGACATGGTAACTCGGGGAGGGGCTGATTCTGAGTATACACCTGTTGTTGCCATTGGAGGTTTTGAAACTGAGTTTAATATATAGTGTGTACATTAAGTCAATGCTGCAAATAATATGCATCGCGTCAAAGTTGTTTCTTGGATTTTCATGATTTGTAGAGAAATTATTTAGGGAGGGGTTTGGTTGTGTCCTCTCATGGAAAATTGTAGTGTTGTTAATGGGAAAGAAAATTTATACCTTAGTCTTTGCAACCTCTGTAATGTGTGCTTTTGGGCAATTGGATAAACATTTTTATGTGGTTATGTAATCAAGAGAACTAGTTTATGTTATATATTTTATCTTCTGTTATTTTTGGATTATAAATCAGAATGTGCATGCATATACTAGTGTTATATAGAAGCTTTTTGGAAGTGGAAGCACACGAGAAATTGCTTTAGGAATGGAATCTATCAGAGATTTAAAGAGAAACATACAGCTATCACAGAGATTGTGACATGCTTTACACCTCATTTTGTTGGAATTGTTCACGTGCACAGAGTGGTGTCCCAAATGCTTGTTTGTTGGTATATCACTTCTGTCAATTATGAGTTTGAAGGCTACACACACGGAAGTCTTAGTAATTAAGATCTTAAACGTTGGAGTTTAATACTCATTAGTGGAAGATCTAATTTTGATACGACGTTAAAGTTTGATATATAATATAAGGCTTGAAGGGACATGCATAAATTTTATGATAACGTAATGAAAGAAATACAAGTAATAATCATGAGTTTTTGAGAAAGGTTAGATGTGTTTGTGTCGGTGCATTATATTTGGTGCATTGATTAGATGAAACAGAAAAATATTCATCACCCACTAGAGGCATAAAAAAAGGATGTCACAGATCTTGTCTGCTAGCTTATTGTTCTTTTTCCAGAATGGTCGGTTCTCCCATCTAGATTAAGCTTTGAGATGGAGATTAGAGCATGACAAAGAATGGCTCACGAGAAAGAAAGATGATTTCTTTTTATGCGTTTTAGGTTCCAATTAGGTGAATGCAGAAGAAGATACTCTTGAGATTGGTATTGAGATCCCTCAAGCTATGCAATGCAAAATGTGAAAATTAAACCTTCACCAGTCAGTTTAGGCTTCTCTTTTACCATTTCATCTCCGCAAACCAAAAATCTATACCAACCCTTCCAACTAAAATTACTAGTCACAAACACATGGAGAGCAAAACTTGGTGGCAAATGAATGTTGCAGTAAAGTAGAGAGATGGGGTATGGAAATAAATTCTCAAAGACAGAAATAATCAATCATCCAATATAAATTTGGTAGTGGTAGTGGTGGAGGAGTCCACAAGACAGCTGCACACCCCTCCACTCCTCCAAAGAATTCAAATTACATTCAAGGACAATAGCAATAGTAAATACTCTAAAATGGACAGTCATAATAATAAATACCAATACCAAAAAACAAATGTGGTGGGACATCTAAGAAAAGCATACAAAGGAGGACAAAAGATTCAAATAATTTATCCCACCACTCATCAGCAGCTGCAACAGCAAGCGGTGTTGCTTCTTCTTTCTCTCTCTACAGAACCAAACCCATCACTGCCCATACCAAGCTCAAGCCTCCCACCACCTTGCCCATGCCTCTCATGCTCTCTGCTCCACTCTGCAATCAACCAAACAATTTCATTTAATTTAATTCAATTCATAAATTAACCACATCAAACATTAGACCAAATCGCGCAGTGGCGCGTGGGTCATACTACACGCACAGGTGCTTTTGTGTTGCCACGAAAGCAAAATTAACCAGATCTGGCCACTAGGGTGGATGCGCGTCACAATCACGCGACATCTAATGCGCGTTGATCTATCATCACTGCCTAGGCCCTAGCAAAGAAGATGCAGAGATAGCTCTTGTCTCGAAAAGGAGCAACATAGGCTGGTTTATGTTAGCAAATCTAGTCAGTGGCCTGCTACTATACGCCTTATTTAGACATGTTCAGGAAGCATGTAGAAACTACACTTTACAAGTCTAAGAACTTCCAGATCTGGATGTACATTGCACCCTGGCGCAAGTTAGACTCAAACCGCATACAGAGAAACGAAATGAAAGGTGAAACTCACCTCATCACTCAATGATGATGGACCAGGAGAGAAAGCTGATTCGCTCGGTCCAGGTGCTTCCGTCGGCGGTGCGGGTGGTGACATCAGCTCCGGGGCAGGCGCCGGCGCACTGTGCTTCTTAGACTTCTTGCTCGGAGCCGGAGCGGGATCGGAGAGGGTCGCCGGGAACGGCGGGACGTTCTCTTTGTCGTCGTGCTGTTGAAGAACGGCGGCGAGCTCCATTGTTGGTTTGATTACATAACGAGGATCGGATAATAATGATTCGTAAACAACATAGTCACTTATATAATAGGGCTCGTGCTACTATCCTAAATAGGAAATTTCCTAAATCATCTAAACCCTTTCTAATTTGGATTAGGAAATTGTTCCAACAAATTATTTTACACTCTATCTTAGATAATTTCAAACCTTAAATCTGAACCGAAGGACCTGTCCTAGGCCCAGTTGGGGTGTCTTTCACCCGATTTTTCCCAAACCTGATCGGAGTTGCAAGAGAAGACAAACGTGAATCAGTAGGAAAAGACAAATCCAGTTCACTAGAGAAGACAAGGTCAACCACCTTCCTCTCGACCCACTCCATCGACTTCGGTTCCTTCGTGTAACAGAGGTAGTAGTGACCGAAAATCATGAAGATGTCGGACGTAGGATCTAATATTACAGAAATAAAACGACTAGTATTAACATACTGAAACTACATATCAGAATCATCTGATTCGTCATCTTCTTCATCTGAAACTACATAGGAGGAATATGTTCATTGACATCATGAACGAAACGAGGAGGGCTCACTTGTACCAGCTATCGAAAAGTGGAGTTAGATGAGGGTCACAATGGGGAGCAATATAGAGAAGCTGGAGGAGATGGTCCACGAGGGGACGTCGGGTCTTGTTCAAGAAGAGGAGATAGCTCAGGTTCTTTCTTTCTCTTGTTTTCTATTTCATTATGTCCATTATAGTATGGAATTGCCAAAGGGTAAGGAGATAGGATTGAATAGTGTTCAGGATCGATACGAGGAGGAGTCAATATAGGAGGAGGAGATTATATCATGTAGAGCTCCCCCGGAAGATGAGTGCCAAGAAAATGAGTAATTGCGTAAAATCTCATCGTCAGAAATAGACATGGTTTAATTTATTGAAAACGAGATAAGAAGTGGACTGAAAGAGAGAGTAATTATAAGTTGAACACATGAACCAATGTGTTCCTTGTATATGGGCGCCATTGTACATTGATAGACTATTTGTTTTAAATTGACAGGAGATTTTTTGACAAATTTAAATTCAAAAAACAGGTTCACGAACGAACAATACATTAGTAGAGAGACAATGCAGTAATTGAAAAACAACATGATGCTTGAAAGATAACACGTGAGTTAAAAGAGTCATCACTAACTAAAAGACAGCACACTTATTTACAAAAACCTAAACCATATGGTTGTGAAGGTGTATGGGTGTGCTCCACTGGGTCCTCCAACATTTGTGCATGAATTTCGGAGTCGCAAATCTGTTTTTGCGTCATAATGTAGTTGTTGACCTCGCGAATTGGCCATCTGCAGAGTTTAGAGTTGGTGTCCATCTTGGATGATTATCGTCTGCAACTTCCAAGAACTCTTTCGCACCTTTCTAATAGGTATACTCGGACTCAACAATCATGTTACGAAGAATGATGAAAGTAAGCATGATACTTTTCAACACACGCCTATTCCATCACTTCGTTGGTCGGGTGATAGTATGGCAACAACTATGTAGAGCTCTATTGGCGCATTCAACATCTTTTCTTGCAACTTCTTGATGGCATGCAAACAATTGTCT